>SSNS01000410.1:56387-70937 GCA_006937985.1 Aphyosemion australe | reverse complement strand
CAGACAGACAGACAGACAGACAGACAGACAGACAGACAGACAGACAGACAGACAGACAGACAGACAGACAGACAGATAGATAGATAGATAGATAGATAGATAGATAGATAGATAGATAGATAGATAGATAGATAGATAGATAGATAGATAGATAGATAGATAGATAGATAGATAGATCAGGGCAGTGTTTCAGTTGACAGAACATTTAGATCCTGGAACAAATGCAAATTCTATGAAAAACTGTTCTTTTTCCACATGAATAGGAACTTTCTGGTTCTGACATGCATTAGTTTCATCTATGTGCAATGCAAAGTCATACATCAGTACGACAGTGCAGTTTTGCATGTTGCTAAGTTCTGTTACACGCCACACTAGTTTCAGCTAGCAAGTCCTTCCCTGCTGGCTGAAACACTATCAGAATTACTAACCTTTAACTACAGCCCAAGGACACAACAGCAGCATTCTCTGCTGGGAGTCAGGATTGAACCCACAACCTTCCTATTACTCGACAACCCGCTCTACCTCCTGAGCTACTGCTGCCCTAAGTAGATGTGCAACTGCTGCAGCTTAGAAATCTAATGGTGCTTAAAGGTCAGCTCAGCATGTGCTGGAGAGGGAGCAGATAAAGAAGGAAAAGTAGAGGCCCCAGCACAGAACCTTGTGGGACACCATGGGCGAGGGAGGTGGAGGAGGACTGAAATTTGGAGACGGCCACAGAGAAGGAACGCTCTGGCAGATAAGAGGAGAACCACTCCAGAGCAGTTCCTGATAGGCCTACCCAGTCTCTATTCAGCAGAACCAGGACAGAACAGATTATGCCATCAACATAGCCCTACACTTCATCCTGCAGCATCTGGACTCCCCGGGTACCTACGCCAGGATCCTGTTTGTGGACTTCAGCTCCGCCTTCAACACAATCCTGCCAGACCTCCTTCAACACAAACTGTCCCAGATGAACGTGTCTGACCCAACCTGCAGGTGGATCACTGACTTCCTGACAGACAGGAAACAACAAGTCAGGCTGGGGAAGAATGTCTCGGACCTGCGGACCATCAGCACCGGTTCCCCTCAGGGTTGTGTTCTCTACCCTCTGCTCTTCTCCCTGTATACCAACAGCTGCACCTCCAACCACGAGTCTGTCAAACTAATCAAGTTTGCAGACGACACCACCGTGATTGGACTCATCTCTGATGGGGATGAGTCTGCCTATGGAATGGAGGTGGAACGGCTGGTGTCCTGGTGCAGCCACAACAACCTGGTGCTAAACACCCAGAAGACAGCAGAGGTTGTTGTTGACTTTAGGAAGCACACAGCCCCCCTCCCCCCATAACCCTGTCTGACACTCCCATCACGCTTCCTGGGCACCACCATCACCCAAGACCTCAAGTGGGAGCCCACCATCACCTCCATCATAAAAAAGGACCAGCAGAGGATGAACTTCCTGAGGCAGCTGAAAAAATTCAACCTGCCAGCACAGTCGATGAGGCAGTTCTACACCGCAGTCATCACGTCCATCCTCACCTCTTCAATCACCGTGTGGTACGCTGGAGCCACCATCAGGGACAAGAAGAGGCTGCAGCGTGTTGTACGCTCTGCTGAGAAGGTCATTGGCTGCAAACTCCCCTCCATACAGGACCTGTACACCTCCAGGACATTGAGGCGTGCAGGTCGGCTCACAGCTGACCCGACTCACCCTGGACACTGTCTCTTTGACCCGCTCCTATCTGGCAGGAGGTTCAGATCCATTCGGACCAGAACCTCTCGCCACAAGAACAGTTTCTTCCCCTCTGCTGTTGGACTCATGAATGTCAACCCTAGGGCTGCCCACTCCAGTCGCTTGGTCCCAGTCACATGACCCGGTGTTGTGTTTGTACCTGAAGCTGATCCACTCTGATTAGTACCTGCACTGTGTATATAGTAGCTGCTTCTTTCATTATTGCCACTTTTTATATTAATTATTTTATCATGAGTATATTATTACTTCTTATATTTGCTTATCTCTTATTTTTTATCTTTCTTTTTGCACCAAGTACCGCAGCAATTTCCTAATGTTGTGATTTCTCACACATCTGGCAATAAAACCCTTCTGATTCTGAACATTCTCCTATATCACTGTGAGTCAGAAGGTCATTAGAGACCCTGAGAAGAGCTGTTTCAGTAGAATGAGCGCTACGGAAACATGACTGGAAACTATAGATGTTATGTTCATCAAGAGCAGCTGTGAGTTGTTTAGCCACAACCTTTTCCAAGATCTTGGAGAAGAACGGAAGTTCAGAGGTGGGTCTGAAGCTGCCATGGAGAGATAGACCAAGATTGGGTTTTTTTTAAAAAGAGGGTGGATTACAGTGTTCTTTAAAGAGGCAGGGACTTGACCAGAAACCAGGGAAGCATTAATTACAGAGAGCGCACTGGGACTGATGGTCCAAAATTTCAACCCAAACCCAAAATGACCCGACAGACTTGAGTCCTGAACCCCGCCCATATGCAGAGCTCTTGAATGAGCGAGCGACACGCTCATTTTCCTGTGAAAATGCACAGAATAAATCAGCAAACTTTCTAGATTTTTTCTTGACAAATTTACTATTAATTAAGTTAACTGACCGGACTGAATCGGGCTTGGACAGCAGAGAGAGAGAGATGGACCTGTGAGTGTAGCTGGGCCAATGGTCACGCCTGGAATCAGACACTGTAAACACACAAAAAAGAAACAGAAAACGAGTTTTGTATGTGATGTCTGGAGAGCGGGGTTCGGGTCATTTCGGGTTCGGGTTTAGTTTCTGGGCTTGTTGAGGGCTGAGCTGAGCGCTGCAGAGGAGCAGGTCTCTGATTAGACATACCTGGTTTACAGTTTATCAAAACAAGTGAATCTATTTACTGTTCCAGTGAAATGTAGTTTTGCTCAATTGCATCATTCATCTTTAAACATTTCCATATAGGTCAGTTCCAGGTATTTTGTCTGACTGTCAACTGAAAGTGGGAGTGAACTAGAGGCTGAATAAATGCTCTTGTCGTAATAATTCTCCGTGCCTGTGTAGAGACGTTGACTCATTCATCATGTTGTTGTTCTCTGTGCTGCTGCTGCTCGTCTGTGGGACTCAAGCTGGTTTTTATGGCTTTGTGAGAACCTACGTTGTTAAAGACTTTGATGGAAATGGATACCCGGTAAGCAGAGATAAGCTGGAACATTCTCTTTCTGCATTTTAAAGTTTTATTGTACTTAAACCTTTTTTCACTTTAAATCTACAGGCGACCAAACGTACAAAAGCCAGCTTCAGTTCGTGTCCGGAGGTCGACTCGTTGTATAGTGGTAGATCCCATAGTGGAGCTATACAAATGACTGGGGAAAGTGTCGGTGAATGGTGTCAGAAAGAAATCGACTGGAGTTGGACCCTAGTTAGTTTTACTACGTCTTCTGAAGAGTGAGTCCAATTCCACCTTAAAATTGTAAGAAAATATGTTTTAGTTTTTTATTATATTGGTGATGGGTAAGAAAAAGTTCCTATTTATAAGATTTATTAACTCAACCCAACTTCAGGTATGTAAAGAAAAATAACCATTCCTTATTCAGGTCTGCTGTTCAGCTTTAAATGCATAAAGGTTTGTTAGTTTTTAGATTTCCTTTTGGAGTTTAGAGACTCTATAACTTTACTTCATACTTCATTGTAGGTGGCCAGGTACTACCAGCTGGATATTCAACCTAAATGGTGTCTCAACTTGGAATGCTGCGTATTTCTATGACTACAGGATCCGCTCTGACATCGGTAAACCCAACTCATCACCACAGACCAACACCCTCCCAGATGTGAGGTAAGTTTAGCTGTTTTTAATCACATGCTGGATTTTTATCAGAGAAATAATCAGAGGAAAAATGTTTCTACTCATTAGTTTTGTTCCTTATTTTATCACCTAAACTTCAACTTCAGCTTTCAAACGGCAGCGTTTGTTACTTGGACGGCATGTTTCTGTTAATTTATGAACAATTCTTGATTTTACATCAGAATCAGAAAATAGAACATCAAGATCTAAAAAAAACTTCACTTTAATAATATCAATAGTATTTATTTGTTCTTTCAGAGTTCCTTCAAACTGTCAGAGAAATATCAACTTGTTGGACTTTGACCCAGATGGAGACGATGTTAGATGCAGATATGCAGTCAGCACCAACTCACCATTAGAGTGTTACACCTGCACACCACCGTCTGTCCTCAGTGTCTCACCAGTGAGTAACAAATATTAATAACAGGTCACAGGAGAACAGAAAAGTGCAGTTCTAGGAACAGCTAAGATTCCGAACCCTCAAGCTCCCAGGCCTCTGGTAGAGGACCCGAGCTTGGAAAGAGGAGACCACCCGCGGAGGGTGAGATGGGAATTTATATATAGATATACTGTATATACAGTGTGTATATATATATATATATATATATATATATATATATATATATATATATATATATATATATATATATATATATAAATATATATACACACTGTATATTAGCTATTAAACAGCTATCGTCGTAAAGCAGGTAGAGACCTCCCAGTGTTCGTACCCGAACCAAAAAACAGTTAAACACAGTTTCTGGTCAGCAGAGGGCTACAGTGCTGTCCCATGTGAAGTTGGTTGAGCTAATAGTCAATAATCCCTGAAACAAGACTGAAACCAATAGCTTAAAGAGTTAAAAACGTTTTAGTGTTGCTTTCGATAAAAACAATCACAACACAGAACCTGAAATTGATTTAGTTGTTTGGAATTGCAATTTATTTTTTCTTTTTGTCTATTTTTCTTCTTCAGTCTTGCACTTTGTCGTTCAGCCCGACTAACAGCAGTAATGAAGGTCCATATGCAGTCCAGCTGATGCTGGAGGACTTCCCTCAACAGACCATCACTCTGACTAATTCAAGTGGTGCCCACGTGGTGAAAACTCCCAAAGATTACATGAGCACGGTTCCCCTGCAGTTTGTTTTCCAAGGTACAATTATACGTATCTTTAGATTGTCTTGTTTCACAAACACACAGAGCTGCTCTGAAGGTAACAAAGTGGATTCCAGGGCCCTCATTTATCAACCGAACAGATCTGTGCGTATTTTATACGTAGGAATGATTTTATGCATTGTGTAGTATTTACCAAATTGTTCTTGTGCGTGAAAATGTTCCTAAATATAAGAACAGCTCTGACCATGTGTAGGAACAGCATCTAGTGGTAGAAGGAGGGAAGAGCCATTCTGAAGGTCTCAGTGATCCACTAATTATTCTACCCAATAAATAATTATTTTGGTGGAAAAAGCAGCTTTGTCGCATGAATGTTGCTAAAATCTATAAAAGACACATGTGACCAACAGGTGTCTGACATTGTAGCATGGCTGATCTCATGTTACTGGAGGATATTTTGTTATTTTTGACAGGAACCTCTCCCCTGTCCTTACCGCGTTTACAATAATAAAAGTACAACACTTTGCAACTAGTTTGTTTTCTAATTTGGCAACCAGTGCCTCGATCTCATTTCATTTTTCATTTCATTTATTTATTTATAACGCACCATACTACAACCAATCAAGGCTGCCCAAGGTGCAATACATGATAAAGTAATAAAACACATATATTAAAAATGAAAGCAACAATAAAAACCATAAGAAAAAAAAAGCAATCAAATACATATTTAAAAAGTAAGATCAAACAAATAACACCTAAAATAGTAAAAATGGATACAAACATTCCAGGGTTTTAGATAATAAAAGAATAAATAAAACTGCCAAGTAGTGAAATAGATTTAAAATACTGCTTGAGTTTAGCTTTAAAACTTCTAACATTAGATGAGCGTTTGATATCTAGAGGTAGTTTATTCCAAAGTCTTGCGGCCCGGATTGCAAATGCTCGCTCGCCCCGGGACCTAAGGTTAAACCTAGGTCACAATCTGCAGAGCGGAGAGGTCTTTTTATTAAGAGCTCAGAAAGATATGGTGGCGTTAGTCCTGCAAGTGACTGGAAAACATAAACAAGGATTTTCATTTCAATGCAATATTTTACCGGCAGCCACCGTAGAGCATTCAAAGCAGGAGATAAATGCTCCCATTTTTTCACCCCATAAATGAACCTTGCAGCTGCATTTTGTACCATCTGCAATCTAGCAGTTGCAGATTGTGTCATTCCCCCATACAGCGAGCTGCAATAATCTAGTCTTGAAATTACAAATGCATGCGTGACAATCTCTAGGTCCTTCCTCGAAATCAATCGATCTTGCTGTCAATAAGGTTTTTCTTTTTTTTTTTTTTTTTGGAAAGAACACAGGAAATCCCCTCATGAGCTGCACACGTAGTGTGACCAAATATGGTTAATTGAGGGCGTTTCTGTATGTAAATGACAGTGAACGGACACAAGCACATGGGTAAGCACAGGTGGGATTTATCATTAGACGATTGCAGAGGAACATGCGTACGAGAGGCCACTGCATGTTTCATTAATCAGGATTTTGACCGTTCGTACGAACATTCTAAATTTCATTCGTAGGAGGAAATATAGGAACGTTTCTACGAACGTTTGATAAATGAGGGCCCAGCTCTTTGTGTCTGATCAGTGTTGGTCTGCAGATCTGAAACATGATGCCACCAGCTACAATATTATCTGATAAAAGTGTAAATTAAGAAAATAAAAGAAAATTGAACAAATATATATCACCTAATGAAGCAACGGGTGAGGTTCACAAATATTTAAACATTTAAATGTTTAAAAGTCATCTTCTGTACTCATGTAAATAGACTTTTGAAATGCTTTGTTGATCTTTCCTGTGTTGTTCCAGTTCTTCCTGCAGTACCGTCCTGCTCTGAAGGTCTCTATCTGCCCAGATTCCTGCCTCCAACTCCAGGAAACAGAGCTCAGATCTACACTGCTATTAATCAGCTGCTGGTTATCACCATCAGAGCAGAGGCGACTCAGTCTGTGTAAGAGGAAGTACAACTCATTTAAAAGTTGTTCTATTTCGTATAGGCTTTGCCCTTTAACTGATGCTATTGGATATCGTCTCGTTAGCCAGCCAATCAGGAAGAGCTTCAGTCCACGCCCGCCAACCCGTGGGCCCCTGCTCCGGTATATACTGGGCGCAAGACTGTTCGTCTTCCATTTCTCACCAGCAAAAAGAGCAAATAATCCTAAAAGACAAAGAAAGTCCTACTCACCATGTCCAGTGATGCTGTGCGGATCTGTGCTTCATGCCAGACCGGCTACATTTCCAGCTGCGACCTCCACGCTAAATGCGAGGTCTGCCTCAGGGCTCACCACGCCAGCCTCGCTCTGACACCTCGGCCCTCATGCCCCTTCTATGCTGCTCTGCCAATGGCTGAAAAGATTTGCCGCATAGACTTCTTCACTGTCGACTCTCCCAGCAGTCTGGACGCTGCTACAGGACCTACCTGCCATCATCTCTGCCGCTGCCGACCGCAAAGGGCTAGCGGTCCCGGGCTTCTCTGATCTGGGCTATCCTCCGAATCATCTGACTGGTCAGTGAGCTGTCCCTGCTTCCAAACATGACCAACTCCTGATGCGACTCACCGACCGCTCACACCAGTGGGCCTTCCAGACCGGCGCTGCAGGAAACAACATCACCCTCCTCGCCTTCGGTATCTCCGAAATGGCAGAGGAGCTCAATGAGTCAAAAGGCACCATTTTGCAGAATTTTGAGTTTTGTGCATCATTGAGATGTATTTTCATTACTGCCATTGAGGTCTGATTCAGTAGAGCTGTTTGGTGCAGGGATGGGTGAGTTGATAGCTCTAGCTGCCATCTTTGTCACCTCTGTATGTGACTTCCTGTTTGTTAAAGGATCACTGGGCTCCTGTTCAGCGGGCCATACGGCGTGGTCAAGAGTACATCAGGATCAGGAAACTTCACCCTGACATGGACGCCATCTGACAGTCAAAATAACGAAAGTTACCCCATCTGTTTTGTCATCCAGGCAAAGTCAGTGTCTCATCTGATAAACATCACACTTTGAATGGTTTATAAACTGATCATTTAGAGTCTATTTTCATAAGAGGTTATGCTGATGTTCTGAATTATTTCCACAGTTACTCTGGTTCTGTGTATCACTCTGAGCATCGATGTGTGGTTGTGACGGTCGGACCTCGTGAGTGGAGCTCATTATTGATTTGATTGTTTGAATTTTATCACTGATTTCATGAACTGGTGTCTCTGTTCCTCTGTCCACAGCTCCACCACCACAATGTGAGTCTCTGATGTTTAGAGTCTGCACCATAATGAGCAGAAACAGACTTTATACCAAGGCCTGTGATGAATGATTCTGACCTGCATCATGATGTTGGTTCTAGATCATGTTTTCTATCTGAACATGAAGATCTCTACTACATTGTCTCTGGTGAACGATGAGGAGATCGTTGAAAAAGCGGTTAGTGACTTTCTGGATTTCAGCTTCAACCATAACAATCAGCTTCAGCTGCTTCAGCTGGTTGTTGTGATATTTCTGTAAACTACTGAGATTTTCTCCCTCATGTCTGGTGTTTTGTCACAGATCTTGGTCAAATGCAGTGGGTGTTCACTAAAGTCAGTTCAGTTGGTTCCTGATGACTGAACACAGACACTGATCTGTTGTAGTTAAATGATTATTACTTGTATTATGGGTTTAGTTTATGCTTTAGACAGCAAAAACATAATGTTGGGTAGGGGTCTCAGGGGGCTCAGTGTCCTGCTCAAGGGCACTTTAACCATCAATCTGAATGACAGACGACCACTCTTCCTCCTGAGCCACAGCTGATCCAGTGTTTATGTTTATGTTGTAGCTCTGCTTTCATCTCAGCAACTTCGTGTTTTCTTCTCCAGATCAGAGACGAACTGGTGAGACGAGGAATGCTACCAGGCATTCGTGTTCGCCTCCTGGGTGGTGATTTAGTGGAAGTTAGATCACCAGCACCCCCTGGTGGTTGATTATGAGAACGTAACTGATACCTGCAGGCAATTGTGTTTCTGGAACTTTGATTAGGGTTGTTTTTTATTGTTGGTAAAGGTTCTTTTTGGAAGTTGTGTTTTCCAGCAGGAGCGGCTGTAACACATCTAACAGTAATTCATAGGTAAGGAGAAGGAAGTATGGCCGTAAGTAAGAGAAGAGAGAAAAATAACAGCAAAGATTATCACTAAATGTTGATGATAGTAATGTTGCACATCACACACACACACACACACACACACACACACCTGTTTGTAGTATTATATGTGTAAAAGATGTGACGTTTATAAAAGACCTTTCTATAGTTGAATTATGTTGTTATTTTGGGTAATGTGGGTTATTTATTTTTAAGCTAATATTAATGTTAAAACAATAACATAAAAGTAAGTTAATAACACTTTTTATTTATTTATTTAGTTTAGTTTTCTCTTTTAGGTTTACTGCATGTTCCTTTAAGATAGCAGTGGCTGACCTTCCTGCTAGAGAAAATACATGAGAGTAAATGTTTATTATCAATACTTTTTCTTCATTAGAAACATTTAATTAGATCTATGCAGCTCTTTCATCCTTTGTTCAAAAACATATTGTTGACTATGACTGTTGATTGTGTTCCCTAATCGTTTATCAATGTGATTTTATCTAAAACCAGAATAAACATTTCATATTCAACTGTTTGAACTTTAAAGTATAGTGTTACTCTTATTTATTTCTGCTGTGATTCTAATATTTAATGAAGAAAGTAGGGTTAGGGCGCTTTATTTCTTCTTGTGACTGTCAGGGTCTGGCCGAGGTTGTCTAGCTGATCTCAGAAGAGGTCCGTTTGGAGTGATTATAATTCAGAAGCTTCTGATAATCTTATTTTATCTATCAGTTATGCAGAGAATCAGTTACTGGCCTGGATTCTCCCCAGGCTCACGCTCAAGATGAACCTCCTGCAAAGAGCCCCATCTCCACCTCTCCCACTCCTGTTGTGACCTGGACACGTCCTTCCTGGCTATCCAGCCCCGCCTCTCATTAGTTAATGAGATAATATTTAATTAATAAATCCACTATGGAGTGGGTGTGACGCTTAGGTAATCATTAGTGTCTGATTAGTTATCTAGTCATTTCATGACTACAGGTCCTTCTCAAAAAATTAGCATATTGTGATAAAGTTCATTATTTTCTGTAATGTACTGATAAACATTAGACTTTCATATATTTTAGATTCATTACACACAACTGAAGTAGTTCAAGCCGTTTATTGGTTTTAATATTGATGATTTTGGCATACAGCTCATGAAAACCCAACATTCCTATCTCAACAAATTAGCATATCATGAAAAGGTTCTCTAAACGAGCTATTAACCTAATCATCTGAATCCACTAATTAACTCTAAACACCTGCAAACGATTCCTGAGGCCGCTATGGAAGCATCCTGGGCCTCCATAACACCTCAGCAGTGCCACAGGCTGATTGCCTCCAGGCCACGCCGCATTGAAGCAGTCATTTCTGCAAAAGGATTCCCGACCAAGTATTGAGTGCATAACTGAACATAATTATTTGAAGGTTGACCTTTTTGTATTAAAAACACTTTTCTTTTATTGGTCGGTTGGAATATGCTAATTTTTTCTGCACGCGCTCTTTCCTCCCTTCCCCTCCCCGTGGGGCCGACGCAACCATCAAAGCAAGCTGCGCCAACGCAAGCTGCGTCAATGTCAAAAATATATAGGCGTCAAAAACGGCATGAAGTATGCATTGTTCGACGCATACGTCAAGGCCGGTGTGAACGCAGCATAACTTGTCCGTGAAAAGTTTATCAAAGCTGCATCAGCCGAGGTGCTTCCTTAAATTTGAAGCACGTAAGCGGTAGTCTAATGTTATTGGTTAGTACTGGTCGCCGCTCAGTTTCCTATTGCACGGATTTTACAGGCAGGGGGCGGACTTAGCAAAAAAAAAAAAGATGTATTGCTTACATTATATCACACTACATAAACATGGTAAGACAATCACTTTCACGGATTTCTAAAAAATCATACATAATTCCTGAAAGGGGAAAACTCCGGATTGCTGCTTTAAGCAACACACAAATAGGATCTTTCTAGCCCTGACACACATTACTCTGATGAAGGTCAAATGCAAAAGTTTCACATGAGTGGGGCTTTGAGATTTTTTGCATGTTGGTAAGCCCATAAGACCATGCTTATACTGCAGACGGAGGAAAACAAATGTACTTTCCCAGAACTGATGACTTCATCCAGCTGATGGTAGTTCATGGTCATAGATCATGGTCTAAATGTATTGTCTAACTTGTTTTTGTAAAAAGTTAGCGTTATTTTCCTAAAACTCATCTCACTTTTATTCTCCCACCACCTGTTGATATGAAAACATTTACGCTAACCAACACAAACAGAGCTTTCTTAAATTCTTCTAATTAAAACCTGTCTTCAAAGCATGTTAGCTACTTTTACTGATGAACCCTTCTCAGGCAAGAACAACAGCACCAGTAGAGCATCAGCACAGATCTGCGCCCTCCTGTGCTTCTGGCAGCTCTTCTTTTTAACTGCTCAGGTAGTGATCAGGAGATTGGGTGCAGCTGTGCAGGTAGAAGAGAGAAGAAGGAGGGGTGCTGACCAGGGTTCTGTGCTCCCACGGCAACACGGCAGCAGCCGTAACACCAGATTTGATGGTCAGCAGTAGCTCAGGAGGTAGAGCGGGTTGTCCAGTAATCGGAAGGTTGCAGGTTCGATCCCGGCTCCGGCCAGAGAATGCTGCTGTGTGTCCTTGGGCAAGACACTTAGCCCGCCCTGCCTGCTGGTGGTGGTCGGAGGGACTGGAAGTGTCCTTCCTGAGTTAGTAGCCAAGATGTTCTCTGCACCTAAATGTGCACTCGCTTGACACTCAGCACTAAGGGGTTGGATTGGGGGTTAAACCACCAAATAGTTCCCGAGCACGGCCACAGCTGCAGCTCACCGCTCCCCACCATGGGCGGAGATGTAATTTCACCATTGTGTGATGATGACTTGGGACTTTACATACAAATACCTTCTGGCTCGATGACTCCCTCTCCTTCAAGCCCCTTATAGATATCCTTGCAAGGAAACTCAGACTGGGCTTCTTGTTCTTCTTTTGAGGCAAAAACGACTAGTTACTGCAACATTTCTGTCTATTCTGGATTATGGAGACCTTTTGTATATGAATGCCTCAGCACAGCGTCTTGGTGAGATTGATGTGGTTTATCATGCCTCGCTGAGATTTATTACTAACTGTAGACCACTGACCCATCATTGTGAATTGTATTCTCGAGTGGGATGGCCTTCTTTGTCCACCAGGAGCTTGGGACATTGGTACACTTTCATTTATAAGGCCATGCTTGCACTACTGCCCACCTACATTTGTAGCTTAATCTCATGGAGAAGTGGAACTTCTTAAGCTTGGTTTATGATTGATGCGTCTGCGAGGTCCGCGCGACCAAATTACCTCATTTTAGCAACCACGGCCATGTGGCCTCCGCGCAGCCCAAAGTTCCGCACCGCGCACCTAGGAAATTTTCTAACTACGCAGACAGTCCTGCACACAGACTTAAGACAGACAGATGTTTTTTTTTCTCATTTTTGGAGTGTTTATAGAAACAGTAGACACGCAGCACAAAAGGATGCAAAAAGTGTGTTTTGCGTAATAAGTCCCCTTTAATGCTTCTTTGCTAGTGAAAGTATGTACACCCTGGAAGGATTGACAAAGTTTCTCTACCTAAAGGGGTCATTGGATCTGTTATTAAAATGGTTCTGTGCTTCATCAGTTGAGTAAGGTGAACAGTAGGCCTAAGCAACAGGAATGAACACTGTTGAAAGGATCATCAGCGCATTGCACAAAGCAGATTTGATGAACAGTCTGTAATGTCACGTTAAAAAAATGATTCTGATTGTAAAAAGAATGAAATGAAGCAGCAGTAAAGCGAATTCATGGAGGATTTCAGGCATTGGTGTTACAGGAACTGCTTTCATCTCATCACTACTGAAAAATGTAGGACTCCTTCTGTCTCTGTTATGGTGCCAGGACACTGAAGTAGTGCAGACCTGCAAATACCTGGACGCTCTGATTAATGAAAACCTTGGCTGGTCCCCAAATACAGATGCCCTTAAGCACCAAAGCCAACTCTGTTACCTCTGGAGGGTCCAAATACTGTTCTTTGTAATTATTCAAAGCTTTTCTTAGCAGAGACGCCGTTCAAAAAACAATGTAAGAATTCAATAAACAGAAATCCAAGAAGAAAATGTGGAAGAAGAGTCAGTCAAAACAGCTCCTCATTTGGAAGTGAAAAAAGTTCAGCTGAGAAGAGGTATATCCGAAGCTTTTTCACTTGCATATGAGACGAATAGAATTTGGTTTCAGAAGCATAGTGTCACATTCTGTCTTGTCTCCCCAGCTTTGGTTCATTGTTCCTGCTAATTAGCCCACCTGCCTCTCGTTCTAATCACCCATGCTCCCTGATCCTTGTGTGTTTAAGCCCTGTCTGTTTTCTGTTCTCTGTTGAGTCATTAGTTGTGTTATGTCGTGTCTATTTATCATTAAAACCTCGCAACCGCCTTACCTGCCTGTTCCTTCCCACCTGCATTTGGGTCCTCATCCTCACCTCCACCTGCATGCCGTGACACACAAAAATTGTCAGGCTTTTTTTCCTATAAAATTACTCAAAAAATGTATTACAAAAATATGTAAAGACGACGTGTGTAGACACGGAAATAGCTGGGCAGCTCTGTTTGAGTGGCTCTGGTACATTTTAGTCACAGCGCTGCTTCAACAGTGCGATACCCTCATGAGGGACGGGCAAAACATCAAACATGTTTATTATTTTTGCAACCGCATGATTGCTGATTGGGAGCTGGTCGTGGGGTGTTAATCGTGTGTACGACAAGATCGCACAATGCAAAACTCTTACCCTGGCCTGCCAGACTCTCCCTCTGTCTATTCTACACAGCAGAAGAGTCTGGAAACTCAGAGGCAGCGAGCACCATGAGGGGCGGGACTAGCCAGCTCAAAAATAACCAATCCAATAAAAGGCGGAAATGATGACTTATCACGCAACGCTGTAGTTTTTCAGCTGTAGTCAAAGATGGCGTCAAAGTAGCGCTGCTAACAATCTCCCTCTCACCGTTCACGCTGAGCTACACTGCAGTTAACCCAGCTTTCTGGCATTTTTTACTTGTTGCTCCATTAGCGCAAGTAAAGGTGACACCACGATAAAATGTGTTTTTTAGCCGGTTAAGCACCTTCCTCAGTAGAAATGAATGCAATGGCGGCGAATGGAATCCCATCTAAGATGGCGGCCGGCCAGTACGGAAGTGCCAGTCCACGAGGCGTGGGTAGCACAGCGCAAACATCTTTCTTTAGAAGAAAGGCTTTTAGCGCTAATTCTTGTTGTCGTCCAACTAGAACAGAGGAAAAAGCTGCTTCAGACACCATTTTTGTTGTTTATGAGAAACTGAGCGTCGCTGTGTGTGACGTACGCTGCTCAGCGCTGAATGGCTCGGCGAGAATTCTCAGGGGGTGGGGTTATTTGAGTAGGAGTGTTACCAGACCCAATGCTTCCCATAAGGAAGCACTGGTATGGCTGGCCAGG
>SSNS01000410.1:0-56363 GCA_006937985.1 Aphyosemion australe | reverse complement strand
CGGACCTCGTGAGTGGAACTCATTATTGATTTGATCGTTTGAATTTTATCACTGATTTCATGAACTGATGTCTCTGTTCCTCTGTCCACAGCTCCACCACCACGATGTGAGTCTCTGATGTTTAGAGTCTGCTCCATAATGAGCAGAAACAGACTTTATACCAAGGCCTGTGATGAATGATTCTGACCTGCATCATGATGTTGGTTCTAGATCATGTTTTCTATCTGAACATGAAGATCTCTACTACATTGTCTCTGGTGAACGACGAGGAGATCGTTGAAAAAGCGGTTAGTGACGTTCTGGATTTCAGCTTCAACCATAACAATCAGCTTCAGCTGCTTCAGCTGGTTGCTCTGATATTCCTGTAAACTACTGAGGTTTTCTCCCTCATGTCTGGTGTTTTGTCACAGATCTTGGTCAGATGCAGCAGCTGTTTACTAAAGTCAGTTCAGTTGGTTCCTGATGACTGAACACAGACACTGATCTGTTGTAGTTAAATGATTGTTACTTGTATTGTGGGTTTAGTTTATGCTTTAGACAGCAAAACACATAATGTTGGGTAGGGGTCCCACAGGGGGCTCAGTGTCTTGCTCAAGGGCACTTTAACCAACCATCTGAATGACAGATGACCACTGTTCCTCCTGAGCAACAGCTGATCCAGTGTTTATGTTTATGTTGTAGCTCTGCTTTCATCTCAGCAACTTCTTGTTTTCTTCTCCAGATCAAAGACGAACTGGTGAGACGAGGAATGCTACCAGGCATTCGTGTTCGCCTCCTGGGTGGTGATTTAGTGGAAGTTAGATCACCAGCACCCCCTGGTGGTTGATGATGAGAACGTAACTGATACCTGCAGGCAATTGTGTTTCTGGAACTTTGATTAAGGTTGGTTTTTATTGTTGGTAAAGGTTCTTTTGGAAGTTGTGTTTTCCAGCAGGAGCGGCTGTAACACATCTAACAGTAATTCATAGGTAAGGAGAAGGAAATATGGCCGTCAGTAAGAGAAGAGAGAAAAATAACAGCAAAAATTATCACTAAATGTTGAGGTGATGATAGTAATGTTGCACACCATAGAGACACACACACACACACACACACACACCTGTTTGTAGCATTATATGTGTAAAAGATGTGACGTTTATAAAAGACCTTTCTACAGTTGAATTATGTTGTTATTTTGGGTAATGTGGGTTATTTATTTTTAAGCTAATATTAATGTTAAAACAATAACATAAAAGTAAGTTAATAACACTTTATTTATTTATTTAGTTTAGTTTTCTCTTTTAGGTTTACTGCATGTTCCTTTAAGACAGCAGTGGCTGACCTTCCTGCTAGAGATAACACATGATAGTAAATGTTTATTATCAATACTTTTTCTTCATTAAAAACATTTAATTAGATCTATGCAGCTCTTTCTTCCTTTGTTCAAAAACATATTGTTGACTATGACTGTTGATTGTGTTCCCTAATCGTTTATCAATGTGATTTTATCTAAAACCAGAATAAACATTTCATATTCAACTGTTTGAACTTTAAAGTATAGTGTTACTCTTATTTATTTCTGCTGTGATTCTAATATTTAATGAAGAAAGTAGGGTTAGGGCGCTTTATTTCTTCTTGTGACTGTCACGGTCTGGCCGGGGTTGTCTAGCTGATCTCAGAAGAGGTCCGTTTGGAGTGATTATAATTCAGAAGCTTCAGATAATCTGATTTTATTTATCAGTTATGCAGAGAATCGGTTACAGGCTGGATTCTCCCCAGACTCACGCTCAAGATGAACCTCCTGCAAAGAGCCCCATCTCAACCTCTCCCACTCCTGTTGTGACCTGGACACGTCCTTCCTTAGAATAGCCATAAGGAGATAAGAAGCCTGCAGACGTGTCTATTTCAGCTCCCTACTCTTTGTGCTTTAATTCCTCTAAAAACCTGTTTCTTCCGGTCACTGACTGCTGGATTCTGTGGATTTTGTTGGACCTTCATGATTTCTATGTTTTTAGGGATTTTTTTGATTTCTTGGACTTTTAGTTGGACTACAAATCTTTCCGACAGATTCCGACAGTGAAGGCTTTCTGTAACCTTGAAGCTATTTTGAATGTCTGTCCTCTCCCCGCTTCTGCCCCACAATGATCCGTCTATGTTTTTTAAAGCAAATAGAAAGATCCAGAACCTTAAAGAGGATATACAGCGACTCTCTGCTGAACTACAGAAGAAAGAAATGCTGCTGGATAGATTTAGAAAACATATCCCTACACTGACCAGTCACATTGTCAGTAAATTTGAAAAAGAGACACCAATGAAGATCCCTCTGCTCCAAGACACCATTGCTTGGGACCCTGCTGTATCACGACTACCAACTTCCAGCTCTACCCCAGACCCATCTTCATCTTGGTCTGAGGTCGTGGTACGTGGACGTAGGAGATTCCCTGTTGCTGGTCCCATCCCTCCACCTGACCTTAGTCTATCAAACTGCTTCTCTCCTCTTGCTGAGGATCAAGCAGCTGATCTCACCAACCTCCTTCCTTCTACCCAACTACCAATGCCATCGAGCAGGAGCCTGTGGTTCGTAAGAAGCAGCCTACAAAGTCTAATCCCCCCAGGACCTCAACGTCCACTGCCCGACGCAAAATACTGAAGGATGCTGTGCGTCGACACTCTGCTGGACCAACTACCCCGGCTCAGGATGTGAGCCCCTCCACTACGAACCCTCCACCTCCTACCCTCCAGTCCTCTGGCTCCACAGGAACACAAACCCAGAATCCTCCACTACTCCAAAGGAACCCAAACCCAGAATCATCTGCACCTCGTCCACTGTTTTCACCTACCTCTTTGCTGGTAGGTGACTCAATAATCAGGAATGTTCGCTTCTTCAATGTCATAACAAGATGTTTTCCATCAGCCACCGTCTCTGCTATGCTGGATATACTTCCTGGTCTGCTGGGCTCCATCCCAACTTCAGTTAAAAGAGTGATAATTCATGTGGGATCAAATGATGTTACACGTCGTGAGTCTGTCATCACACAGCAGCATTATAACCATCTCTTTGACATTCTGAAGAGCAGTGGAATGTCTGTTTTCAGCTCTGGCCCAGTTCCCACAGTTTCTCGTGGATGTGGAAGTTTGTGGAAGCAGCTGAAGACCCTTTTATTTAAAACTGCTTTTACTTAAATCTTTAAATTTTATTCCTTTTTAACTAGTATTTATAATCATCTTTCATTTGTTTTATCATTTTATAATTTTATGACTTTGTGTTTTCTGATTTTAATTGATTTTCTGAGATTCTGTTGTTTTGTTTTAAGATAATTTTATGATGACTTTATGACTTGTTTTGTTGATCTTTGTGAAGCACTTTGTGATTCTTTTTCTGTGATAAGTGCTATACAAATAAAATTTACTTGACTTATTCTAGGGCTTGCAGGCTGTTCGGTTTCCCCGCTGATGAGGTTGCCGGTTGAATTGTTTGTTCAAAAAGGATTGTTCTTATTTCACTAAAAATATTCCACCAAAATTCTGGTTTGACTTCCAGTAAGATTAATTTTAGCTTAAGTCTTTGGTTCTGCAGGAAGGGACTTGAATAGGAAGTATCAGCTCCTTTTAACGTTAATTGTTTATAACTTTTGGCAAATCACAATTTGACAAGTGCAACTGGGCATTTACCAATTCCCTCAGACTTCACATTCCTCAAATCCTTAAGAGTTATTTTTTTGATCTGTTAAGAAAATAGATTAAACATTCATTTATTAATATAGTACTATTATTATGTGAATATACCAATAATAAACCATTATTATTCATCAAGTATATAGAATCACTTGTGGTATTTCTGGTCTGATATAAGCATAAACAAAAATGTTGATTCATTACTGTAACTATTACTGTAAAGCAGTTAAGGCATTTAATCACTTAGAAAAACATTTCTTCTTCAACCTGTAAGTGAAAGGAATCATTTTATGAGGCAACAGAAGATTCTTTAATTAAAGCTAGGAGGTGAAAGTTCTGTCTTCCTCTGTAGACTGAAAACCGAGCTTCTGCAGATTCTGATAACCAAGCTGGAGGAGCCACCTTGTTTTGGTTAAGTCTCAGATGTTGACGTAAACACGGGCCTTGTTTTGATTTAGCTGCAAACAGGTATTCCCGGGATTTTCTTTGACCTTTTAGCCTTTAAAAAGGCCTTCTCCTACTCCTACATAGTCATACAATATCTTTGCGTTCTTAATTATGCAATTAATCAAGATTAATTAATTACAAAGCCTCTAATTAATTCAATTAATTTTTTAGTCCCACCCCTAATTTGAGAAATACAATGTCAAAACAGCTCTTCATATGCAAGTGAAAAAGTTTTCTCTGGTAAAACCAAATAACTTTTCTTATAAAGCTTTTTCACTTGCAAATGAAACATTTAATTTGGATTTGGAGCTACTTTGCAAAGTTTCTTATCATAACAAATGTCAAGCATTTTTACCTTGAAATTTGCTTGAAATACTGTTGTTGTCTCAAAGCTCTCGATTTACTGGTCGATCTACGTTCCTACCCTCACCTATGGTCACGAGCTTTGGATAGTGACCAAAAGAACGAGATCGCGGATACAAGCGGCCAAAATGAGTTTTCTCCGCAGGGTGGCTGGACTCTCCCTTAGAGATAGGATGAGAAGCCCGGTCATCCGGGAGGGGCTCGGAGTAGACCCGCTGCTCCTCCACATCGAGAGGAGCCAGTTGAGGTGGCTCGGGCATCTGGTTAGGATGCCTCCTGGACGCCTCCCTGGTGAGGTTTTCCGGGCACGTCCAACCGGGAGGAGACCCAAAGGAAGACCCAGGACATGATGGAGGGACTATGTCTCTCGGCTGGCCAGGGAACGCCTTGGGATTCCCCCGGAGGAGCTGGCCCAAGTGGCTGGGGAGAGGGAAGTCTGGGCCTCTCTGCTTAGGCTGCTGCCCCCACGACCCAACTCCGGATAAGTGGAAGAAAATGGATGGATGGATGGACTGTTGTGTGTGTGTGTGTTACATCCACTGTGAGGACACATTTGACTTTTCACCTCCAACATGGAGACATTTTGAAATTGTGAGGACATTTGCCAGGTCCTCACAGTGAAAAAGCCCTAATAATTGGTTTTAGTGGTATGGTGTGAATTAACTTTTAGTTGAGGTTAGGGTTAGGAATACAGCAACACTGGTGATGGTTAGGGTTAAGGTATGGGTTAGGCATACTAAAGTCACAGGTTTTTGTGTGAAAAGATCAGGAGGCCCTGTGGTAAAATTAAATGTTAGTATGACTTTAGAATGACTTATAAAAAGAAGAGTGGAGAAAAGAGTTAAGTTACTTACCGTCTGAAGTTGTAGGGCAGACGGGAGGCAGCAGAATGGTGGAGAGACAACCAGAAGTCTGGGAGTTGGGATCTGGTGAGCAGAAGGTAGTGGCTCCTCCAACAGGTGGTGGGTCCACGGGAGGACGGTCACACGCAGCTCCCTGAAGTTCAGCATCAGGCAACCTTTAGGCAATGTAATCATACGTGACTTCTGAACTTGCAAGTTTACTCTTGCTGTACAGTTTACAATAATAATAAATAAGTATAAACTCCTGTGTGTTTTTTTCTTTTTGTAATATTTTTTTCTCTCAAATTCCTAATTTTTGTTTGATCTTCCAGATATTTTTCTTGATATTTAAGGCACAAAAACAATCCCATAGCTTTACTTTGTCTGATGACAGCATTAATCAACAACAGCAGAGCAAAGGCGTGAAAAACCTGCTCCCCTGTACCTCTGGTTGGTTTGATTAGTCTCTTTAGTCAGCCTGAACAGGTGAGTTTTCAACTGCTTTTTAAAGGAGACCAGAGTCCACTGATCTCAGGCTCAGGGGGGGGAGAGTTCCAGAGTCTGGAGGCCACAGCAGCAAATGATCTGTCACCTTTGGTCTTTAGCCTGGTGCGCTGCACAACCAGTAGGCTTTGATCACTGGACCTCAGGGACCTGCTGGGGGTGTAGGGACTGAGAAGATCACCAATGTATGATGGTGCTTGTCCATGTAAGGCCCTAAAAACCAGAACCAGGATCTTGAAATGAACTCTGAAGTTTTCCAGCAGCCAGTGAAGCTGGAAGAGGAGCAGGGTGATGTGGGTGTGTTTGGAGGACTTTGTCAGCAGCCTAGCACAGGCATTCTGGACCACCTGTAGACAGTTCAGGGAGGTTTTGCTCAGACAAGAAAAAGCGAATTGCAGTAGTCTAAGTGTGATTACAATCTCAAGTTCAGAGCAGGACAGAATGGGACTTAGTTTAGCAATGTTCCTGAGATTGAAGAAGGAAGTGTGAACAAGAGAACTGACATGAGAATCCAGGGAGAGAGATGGGTCAAAGGTGACACCAAGATTCCTGACAGAGTGTTTGGTGTGAGAAGCAAGCTGACAAAGAGAGTCTCTGACTTTGGGAACCAGCTTGTCTGGGGCACAGATGAGAATCTCAGTCTAGTCTTTATTCAGCTGTAGAAAGTTCCCAGCCATCCAGTTTTTAATAGTCTGAGCAGCTGGGTAACAGCTGCAGCTTAGCCATCTCATGGGGCTTAAAGGAGATGTACAGTTGGATGTCATCTGCATAAAGATGGTAGGCGGTTCCTTTAAAAGAGCTCAGCATGTGTTGAAGAAGGAGCAGATAAAGGAGGAACAGTAGAGGGCCCAGCACAGAACCTTGTGGGACACCACGGGTGAGGGAGGTGGAGGAGGACCGAACCTTGGAGATGGCCACAGAAAAGGAACGCTCTAACAGATAAGAGAAGAACCCCTCTAGAGCAGTTCCTGATGGGCCTACGTCTCTCAGCCTATCCAGTAGCAGGTGATGGCCAACAGTGTCAGTGGCTAAAGTCAGCTCCAGCAGAACCAGAACAGAACATTCTCCTGCATCACTGTGAGTCAGAAGGTCATTAGCGACCCTGTCACCAAGGAGTAGGGTTCACTGCAGGAACTGATCTGGTTCTGACAGGACAGATGTTGTTCAGAATGGAGAGGCGGTGCTCGTTAATGTGAGTAGAGGCTTCATGACAGAAAATAGCTCACAGGTAAATGTTTGATAGCATGATCTGAGCAACATTTGTGTGAAGATGCAAAAATATTTAACAGCCAAATTAGAACAGTGTCAAGCTGTTAAAATTATAGTCACATCAGTACAATTTTACATATTATGTTACCAGTTGTAAGGTACTTTAAGGCTATTTTAACAAATTCATAAAGACAGCATGTTGATTATATCTCAGACAAAAGCTGACATGTAATTATACTTATTAATAATGGCATTTAAACCTTGCTGATTTCCTGGCACACTGTAGCTTTGTTTAGATGTTCAGAATCTCCCCACACTGTACAGGAAGCACCCCCTGGCAAAGTAACGTGAAGCAATACACACAGATTGCGAGACTGTGAGAGCCTTGGAGCGACATGTGTACTAATATCTGGTTCCGGTAACTTGCACAGATGTATTATACTGCATCCACTGAATCTGTAGCACTCATATACATAATAAAACTAAGCCGTGCAGCTAGCCTGCCACGGATCAGGCTTGTCCTCAAGCATACCTCACATCACATTAGCGGGGCTTCACATTAGCCTCGTTCTTGGAACCCAGTTTTGGTAAATTAAGTAAGGAATGTTAGAGCGAGCATGGCTCAGATTAGCTCACTTTGTGGAGCAGCTCTCAGGTGTGTTGAAGCAGGTAAAACTCCAAAATAAGCAGGATGGTGTTCCTCGAGGACACAGATTAGACATACCTGGTTTACAGTTTATCAAATCAAGTGAATCTATTTACTGTTCCAGCGAAATGTAGTTTTGCTCAATTGCATCATTCATCATCAAACATTTCCATATAGGTCAGTTCCAGGTATTTTGTCTGAATGTCAACTGAATGTTTGTTTGTTGCTATTTCTAGTACAAAGAAAGAAAAGTGGGAGTGAACTAGAGGCTGTCATAGACAGGATAAATGCTCTTGTCCCTAATAATTCTCCGTGCCTGTGTAGAGACGTTGACTCATTCATCATGTTGTTGTTCTCTGTGCTGCTGCTGCTCGTCTGTGGGACTCGAGCTGGTTTTTATGGCTTTGTGAGAACCTACATTGTTAAAGACTTTGATGGAAATGGATACCCGGTAAGCAGAGATAAGATGGAACATTTTCTTTCTGCATTTTAAAGTTTTATTGTACTTAAAACTTTTTTATTTTCACTTTAAATCTACAGGCGATCAAACGTACAAAAGTCAGCTTCAGTTCATGTCAGGAGGTCGACTCGTTGTTTTGTGGTGGAGACTGTAGTAATAATGGAGCTATACATATGAATGGGGAAAGTGTCGGTGAATGGTGTCAGAAAGAAATCCCCTGGTTTTGGACTTTAGATAGTTTTACTACATCTTCTGAAGGGTGAGTCCAATTCCACCTTAATATTGTAAGAAAATATAAAGTTTTCTTTATATTGGTGATGGCTAAAAAAATCCCATTCATAAGATTCATTAACTCAACCCAACTTTAGGTATGTAAAGAAAAATAACCAAGTTTTTCAGGTCTGCTGTTCAGCTTTGAAAAATAAAAATGCTTTAGTTGTTTAGATTTCCTTTTGGATTTTAGAGACTCTAAAACTTCACAACTTCACTTTATCCTTCATTGTAGGTGGTCAGGTAGTACCAGCTGGATACTTAACCTAAATGGTGTCTCAACTTGGAATGCTGCATTTTTCTATGACTATAGGAACCGCTCTGACATCGGTAAACCCAACTCATCACCACAGACCAGCACCCTCCCAGATGTGAGGTAAGTTTAGCTGTTTTTACTAGAGAAGTGTGTTTACCACCAGCTCCTGGCTTTTATGGATGGAAATGGCATCTTTGAGACCTTTCAGTCAGGTTTTAAGGCTTTACATAGCACTGAGACTGCACTGGCTAGAGTGCTTAATGACATTTATTTAGCAACTGATAGCGATAATTCAGTGTTGCTACTTCTGTTGGACCTCACTGCTGCCTTTGACACGATAGACCATGACGTGTTGCTCCACCATCTCCAACACTATGTTGGGATCTCAAGGTTAGCCTTGGAGTGGTTCAGATCGTATCTGGCCAATAGGAAGATTTGTATAAAGATGGGAGGTTTTTCCTCAGAAAACTCTGATTTACCCTGGGGGGTACCACAGGGCTCAATATTAGGGCCTTTGTTGTTTTCTATTTACATCTTGCCCCTAGGTGATATCTGTCGTAATTTTGGAGTTCACTTTCACCTTTATGCTGATGATTGCCAGTTGTACCTGCCTCTGGGCAAGTCAGGAGATCTCTCAATCTTTAATCTTATGAAATGTTTGACTGAGATCAAGACTTGGATGGACGTAAATTTTCTGTGCTTAAATGATCAGAAGACAGAGGCTGTATTGTTTGTTCCTAGCAGACATACTGATTCCACTGTAATTGACTGCAGGTCATTTAATGGCCAGCTGAGTGCTTCAGTGACTAATCTTGGTGTTAAACTAGACAGTGCCCTTTGTTTTGACACCCACATCAATGGAGTGGTCTCCTCCTCTTTTTTTCACCTTCATTGGCTGTCGAAGGTTAAACCTTTCCTATCAAGGCATGACCTTGAGACGGTAGTCCATGCTTTTATTACGGTGCGATTGGATTACTGTAACTCAGTTTTCTTTGGTGTGAGCAAGGGTTCAATAGCCAGGTTGCAAATGGTGCAGAATGCTGCTGCCAGATTTTTAGTGGGTAAGCGTATGTACGATCACATTACCCCTGTCCTGGCAGCCCTTCACTGGCTGCCCGTTGATGTAAGGATTCATTTTAAGATCCTTTTATTGGTTTTTAAAACGTTGAATTGTCTGATGCCTCCTTATTTGGCATCATTGCTTCAGCCACACACCCCTGCCCGGTCACTCCACTTGGAGAACCTTATGCTGCTCTCAGTCCCAAAATCGCGCCTAAAGATGCGTGGTGATAGGGCCTTTGCCGTGGCAGGTCCTAAGCCAGGGGTGCCCAATCCTGGTCCTGGAGGGCCGGTATCCAGCATGTTTTAGTGGTTTCTCTGCTCCAACACGCTTAATGCAGTGGTTGAATCACCTGTGCAACAGCTCATCAGGCTCTGCAGAAGCCTGTTAATCACTTGATGATTGAAATTAGGTGTGTTGAAACAGGGTTAAAACTAAAACATGCTGGATACCGGCCCTCCAGGACCAGGATTGGTCACCCCTGTCCTAAGCTCTCAATCAATCAAATTTTATTTCTATAGCGCCTTCCACTGACCTTGCGGGGGCCCAAGGCGCTGAACACAGCAAAAAATCACAAAGAAGAATAAAAATAAAATTAAAAGCAACATTACAAACAAGTAGATAAAAAGTAAAATCACAAACAATTAAAATCAGAGACATTTTTATCTTCTTCTAATTACCTTTTGAGTGATGGTGCTGCTGTGACAAGTGAATTTCCCCACTGTGGGATCAATAAAGTCTATTCTATTCTATTCTATCACATAAAAGTCAAACGATAAAAATGAGTCTTCAAAAGACTCTTAAAAACCTGCAGTGATGGTGACTGTCGAATAAAGAGCGGCAGCTCATTCCAGAGTGTAGGCTCCAGGACAGAGAAGGACCGAGCACCCCTACTCCTCCGCCTAGAACGTGGAACACTCAATAACTCCTGCTCAGCTGAGAGCAAAGATCGTGAAGGAGCATGACGTTTTAATAAAGCAGTCAGATAAGGAGAAGCACTACCATGTAAAGCCCAAAAGACATGCAGCAGAATCTTAAACTTAATTCAAAAGGCCACAGGAAGCCAGTGCAGTGAGGCCAATACAGGGGTGATATGCTCCGTTTTTCGTGCCCCTGTCAGCAGCCGCGCTGCTGAATTTTGAACAAATTGTAATCGCCTTAGTGCTGCTTGACTCAGACCTGCGTAAAGTGCATTACAATAGTCAAGCCTTGATCAAACAAAAGCATGTAGTACAGATTCAAAGTGCTGGCTAGAAAACATGGGCTTGATTTTAGCTAAGCGTCGGAGGTGGAAGAAGCAAGATCTCACCACCATGTTAATGTGAGCATCAAACTTAAGTTCTGAGTCTAGAACGAGCTTCCTCTCAGCATAAGGGCCTCCACCTCTGTGGCGGTTTTTAAGGCAAGGCTGAAAACCTACTTTTATGATCTGTCTTTTAATCCTTCTAATTAGTTTTATTGTTCTTACTTAAAGGTTTTTGTTGTATTTTTGTGTTTTTAGCTCTTTTATCTGATTCAATGTTTTTATTATTTTTTATCTGACCCTATGTTTTTATGGTTTTATGTTTTATTGATCTGTGAAGCGCCTTGGTGGCATGTTTTTTGCCTGTAAGGCGCTATATAAATAAAAGTTGAGTTGAGTTGAGTTTTTAATCACGTTTGATTTTTGTCAAAGAAATAATCAGAGGAAAATATTTCTACTCATTAGATTTGTTAATTATTTTATCACCTAAACTTCAACACATCAGAAGCAGCTTTCAAACTGCAGCATTTGTTACATGGATAAGAAGCTATTCCTGATTTTATTCAAATGTACATCAGAATCAGAAAATAGAACATCAAGACCTAAAAAAAAAAGATTCACTTTAATAATGTCAATAATATTTATTTGTTCTTTCAGAGTTGCTTCAAACTGTCAGAGAAATATCTACTTGTTGAACTTTGACCCAGATGGAGACGATGTTAGATGCAGGTATGCAGTCAGGACCAACTCACCATCAGAGTGTGACACCTGCACGCCACCATCTGTCCTCAGTGTGTCATCAGTGAGTAACAAATATTAGTAACAGGTCACATGAGAACAGAAAAGTGCAGTTTTAGGAACAGCTAAGATACTGCGCAGAACCCTCAAGCTCCCAGGCCTCCGGTAGAGGACCCGAGCTTGGAAGGACCACCTGTGGAGGGTGAAATATGAATATATATAAATTACATATTTAAAGTCTCCAAAATTCTAAAATTGATATTATTTGCTGATATAATAAGGAAATGAGTAAACTGAAAAAATGGATGAATAATAATAAATTATCGCTGAAAATAGAAAAAACTAAGGTTATATACTACGGGGTATTTGGTAATTATGAAAACAAAAAGAATGTATATAACAATTTATTATGTAATTATTGAAAATGTTAAAAAAATCTAATTCTTCAGTGTGATACTAGATAAGAAACTCAGATGGAAGCCACACATCAGACACATACAAACCAAAGCACTTCAAAAACATTGCAATCATAAATAAAACTAGAACTGTAAGTTATGAAAGGGTTTCAAGCCAACCAGCGCAAGTCGCACTCCTGGGTCCCGCCCCTCCGGGCACAAGTCCTCCCTTGGTCCCGCCCTACCCTGCACCAATACCCCCTTGCCCCAGCCAAGCCACACATTTTCCTCCCTGCATTCCATCAGCCCAATGTCTCACTTGATTTAGCATGATAAATGATCTGCACCCGTATACCGCAATTGACTTTGAGGACTTTAAAGCTCTATACTCTACAGGGAATCATTTATTCCATCTCACACCCATACACACACTGGTGGTGATTAGCTACATTTTAACCACGGCTGCCCTGAGGCTCACTGACACAGGTGAGACCTCTGAACACTGGCAACACCGGTCCCTCCAACCACCATCCACCAGCAGGCATGAAAGTGAAGTTGGCGTTGCGTCATTTGCACAATTTATAATTATTTTGTAACTTCTTTATCACATTTAGTTATATTTGCCAACAGATCATATAAGTCTCAAGTTGATTTGGCGAAAATTGATGGAGAGGTCACGAAAACTAGGTTTTGTGTTTCTTGCGATATAGCTAAAAATCTAGCTAAGCGAAAACGTGCGCAGTTTTGATCAAGTAATGCAAAATCATCCAACAATAAAGGAAATGTTCAAATTTTGGGGGGTTAGGCCTATGAATTGACAATTATCAGCCAAAATGCATTTTCTTTCGCAACAGCGCCCCCTAGATGTTGGGGGATATGAATTTTTTTTGTCTGGGTTTCAGTGCAATTTTTCTAGTTGACTGCAATGTTACTTGTTGAACAGTAGTTTTAGATTCTGAAACCCAAACAGTTTTTGTTGAAAACATCAAAAATAAACTTACTTATACTAATAAACCAGCTCCGGTGGCCTAGTGGTAGAGTGTCCGCCCCGGGACTGGGAGATCGGGTTCAAATCCCGGTCGAGTCATACCAAAGACTTTGAAAAAATAGGACCCAATGCCTCCTCGATTGACACTCAGCATTAAGGGGTTGGATTGGGGGGTTAAACCACCAAGTAGTTCCCGAGCGCGGTCACAGCTGCAGCTCACCGCTCCCCACCATGGGGATGGGTCAAATGCGGAGATGTAAGTTCACTAGTGTGTGATGATGACTTGGGACTTTAACTTTAAATGATTTCATAAAAAATCTATAACTAATCAGAAAATTACCAGAATTTTTTGGTTATTTTTTAGGGTATTTCTTTATTTGTTTTGGGATTTCTATTTTGAAGTGGGCGGCCACCAACAGCAGATAGGCTTTCCGGCCGCTCCTCAATGCCTTGAGGGAAGGGGCCCCCACGAATGCCGTTAGGTCGAAAGAAGCCATTTTGTGAGTGATGCCACCTGGAACACAAACGAAACAATATTAATAACCTTAGACAAGGGATTTTACTTTACTCCACGGCCTATAAACGCTAAAAATCCCGGACGAGCCCCCACTATGTTACGCTCCCCGGGCTGGTGGTTCAAGTGTGGAGAGGAGGGGGTATCATAAAACTTGTCAGAAGAAAAATTAACAATTATTTTATTTGTGTTCATAAACAGGAAACAAAGGAAGGATGTTTACAAAACGAAACATATATGTATTGTAACGAAAAAATACTTACTAAGACAAATATACTTAATTTAATTTTTTAGTACAAACATGTAAATTGAGATTTCAAATTACACTCACCGAAACAAAACAATTATTATAAAATAAATTTTTGGTAAAAAAAATTACGGTACTAAACAATTTACTAATCATCATGATTATATTGGGAATAATTTGAACATTTTATAATGTCCCTAGATTCAATGCTTTTTCAATAAAAATTATGATTTTCATTTTATGACTTAGTGAACAAATGATTTAAAGAATCCAAAGATGATAACTTCAGTATTGTCTGGATTTAACAGCAGAAAGTTTAGTCATATAGATTTTTATGTCTTGCCATGATGCCAAAAAAAGCAAAATTCTTCTTCTTTTCACAATCAGTGAACTGAAAAAGCTACTAGCCTTTATATGAGCTACTGGCACAGTAAACAGCTATTGCCATAAAGCAGGTAAGGCAGTGTTTGTACCCAAACCACAAAACAGTTAAACACAGTTTCTGGTCAGCAGAGGGCTACAGCGCTGTCCCATGTGAAGTTGGTCGAGCTAATAGTCAATAATCCCTGAAACAAGACTGAAAGCAATAGCTTAATGAGTTAAAAACGCTTTAGTGTTGCTTTTGATAAAAACAATCACAACACAGAACCAGAAATTGATTTAGTTGTTTGGAATTGCAATTTATTTCATCTTTTTGTCTATTTTTCTTCTTCAGTCTTGCACTTTGTCGTTCAGCCCGACTAACAGCAGTAATGAAGGTCCATATGCAGTCCAGCTGATGCTGGAGGACTTCCCTCAACAGACCATCACTCTGACTAATTCAAGTGGTGCCCACGTGGTGAAAACTCCCAATGATTACATGAGCACGGTTCCCCTGCAGTTTGTTTTCCAAGGTACAATTATACGTATCTTTAGATTGTCTTGTTTCACAAACACACAGAGCTGCTCTGAAGGTAAAAGTGGATTCCAGCTCTTTGTGTCTGAAGGGTGTTGGTCTACAGATCTGAAACATGATGTCACCAGCTAGAATGTATCTGATAAAAGTGAAAAATTTAGAAAATGAAAGAAAATTGAACAAATATCACCTAATGAAGCAACAGGTGAGGTTCACAAATCGTTAAACATTTGAATGCTTGAAAGTCATCTTCTGTACTCATGTAAATTACTATTGAAATGCTTTGTTTGATCTTTCCTGTGTTGTTCCAGTTCTTCCTGCACTACCGTCCTGCTCTGAAGGTCTCTATCTGCCCAGATTCCTGCCTCCAACTCCAGGAAACAGAGCTCAGATCTACACTGGTATTAATCAGCTGCTGGTTATCACCATCAGAGCAGAGGCGACTCAGTCTGTGTAAGAGGAAGTACAACTCATTTAAAAGTTGTTCTATTTCGTGTAGGCTTAACTGATGCTATTGGATAATGTGTCATTAGCCAGCCAATCATGAAGAGCTTCAATCCACGCCCACCAATCTGCGCGCCCCTGCTCCGGTATATACTGGGCGCAAGCCCACTGTTCGACTCCCATTTCTCTTCATGCCACCAGCAGAAAGAGCCAATAATCTTTTTAAAAGAGCAAATTATCCTAAAGACAAAGACAATCCTACTCACCATGTCCAGCGATGCTGTGCAGATCTGTCCTGACTGCCTACATTTCCAGTGGCGACCTCCACGCTAAATGCGAGGTCTGCCTCGGGGCTTACTACGCTGGCCTCACTCTGACACCTCAGACCTTCCTTCTGTGCCTCTCTGCCGATGTCTGTAAAGATTCGCCGCGTAGACTTCTTCACTTCCGCTGCGGAATTCCCTGTGGTCGAGACATCCGCTGGACAAGGGTCCAATCAGCTCTGATGTCCTGTTTGGCCCGCATTTCAGGTGCGCGATTGAAAGGGCACAAACAACGGCTGAGCTGTCTGCCAGAGTTTGTGTTCTGGTTCAACCTCGGCCCACTTCTCCCCAGCTGCCCCAGATGATAGGGTGACATTCACCCTCCCCTGGGTAGCTTCAAGCGTCCAGCAGCTCCTGCCGCTACTCAGAACCAACCTCCCGCTGCTGCACCAGCACAGCGACACCGGAGGTTCTAAACTCAGCAGTTCCGGAGAAGGCACCAGCAAGCTTCATCTTGGCTTTCCCAGCCCCAGGACACTCGCAGGAAGCAGTCAAGAAAATGACTCGGAGGGGAAATATGTGTGTTTCTAACTGTATTGATGTTGATATTGATGATGTTTGTTTTGAAATAAAACATGCACATCCATTAAAGGGAAAATCCTAACACCGTCCTTCGCAGCAGAGAAATCTGCTGCATCTCCACGCATGTTCCCCACACCAATCCCTGTCATCGAACACCTCCAGAAGGTTCGCTCTGTTTCTCTTCCCGCCAATGTAGAGCTGACGGTGAGGGTCTGTCTCATTGCACACCGGCTCCAGCGTCAGAATCGGCTGCTCCACCTAGAGCATAGTATGGACTGGGCTGTTGAGAACCTGACCTGTTCGTGCTCGGCACCAGAGTTTAAAGTTCCACTCAGCCGCTCTCTGCCGCCCTCATGCACACTCACCGTCCTGAAGCGGCGCTTAGACCCTGATCATGCATCTTGTGATGCTCGGTTTGACCTTTTCACATACACACTCTGCATCAAAGCGGTTCCTTCTGGCTGATGGCTCCTCTTTGATTCCACAACGGACCAGGTCCTTGCCTCAAACGAACGCTGCGGTGCCTCCAACCTCTAGTGCGTGCTCACGACCAAGATCCTGAGGCGGAATACGTGACTGTTGGCGCCTGTGAGCATCCCCACTCGCCCTTTCGGCTACAATCGATGTGGTTGTTCTGATGGCTCCTTTGCCCCTGGAGATAGAGCCAATATCACCCTGTGTTTCTGGGGCCTCATGAAAAAGTGACTGCTGACTAGTTTGGCTGAAATTTGCCATCTTGTTAATCGTTGATTCTCCAGAGCAGCTTGGTTGAAGTTTACTGAATTTTGAGTGTTATGCATCACTGAGATGTATTTTCATTACTGCCATTGAGGTCAGATTCAGTAAAACTATTTGCTCTTTGGTGCAGGGATGGGTGAGTTGATAGCTCTAGCTGCCATCTTTGTCACCTCTGTATGTGACTTCCTGTTTGTTAAAGGATCACTGGGCTCCTGTTCAGCGGGCCATACGGCGTGGTCAAGAGTACATCAGGATCAGGAGACTTCACCCTGACATGGACGCCATCTGACAGTCAAAATAACGAAAGTTACCCCATCTGTTTTGTCGTCCAGGCAAAGTCAGTATCTCATCTGATAAACATCACACTTTGAATGGTTTATAAACTGATCATTTAAAGTCTATTTTCATAAGAGGTTATGCTGATGTTCTGAATTATTTCCACAGTTACTCTGGGTCTGTGTATCACTCTGAGCATCGATGTGTGGTTGTGACGGTCGGACCTCGTGAGTGGAACTCATTATTGATTTGATCGTTTGAATTTTATCACTGATTTCATGAACTGATGTCTCTGTTCCTCTGTCCACAGCTCCACCACCACGATGTGAGTCTCTGATGTTTAGAGTCTGCTCCATAATGAGCAGAAACAGACTTTATACCAAGGCCTGTGATGAATGATTCTGACCTGCATCATGATGTTGGTTCTAGATCATGTTTTCTATCTGAACATGAAGATCTCTACTACATTGTCTCTGGTGAACGACGAGGAGATCGTTGAAAAAGCGGTTAGTGACTTTCTGGATTTCAGCTTCAACCATAACAATCAGCTTCAGCTGCTTCAGCTGGTTGCTCTGATATTCCTGTAAACTACTGAGGTTTTCTCCCTCATGTCTGGTGTTTTGTCACAGATCTTGGTCAGACGCAGCAGCTGTTTACTAAAGTCAGTTCAGTTGGTTCCTGATGACTGAACACAGACACTGATCTGTTGTAGTTAAATGATTGTTACTTGTATTATGGTTTTAGTTTATGCTTTAGACAGCAAAACACATAATGTTGGGTAGGGGTCCCACAGGGGGCTCAGTGTCTTGCTCAAGGGCACTTTAACCAACCATCTGAATGACAGATGACCACTCTTCCTCCTGAGCCACAGCTGATCCAGTGTTTATGTTTATGTTGTAGCTCTGCTTTCATCTCAGCAACTTCGTGTTTTCTTCTCCAGATCAGAGACGAGCTGGTGAGACGAGGAATGCTACCAGGCATTCGTGTTCGCCTCCTGGGTGGTGATTTAGTGGAAGTTAGATCACCAGCACCCCCTGGTGGTTGATGATGAGAACGTAACTGATACCTGCAGGGAATTGTGCTTCTGGAACTTTGATTAAGGTTGTTTTTTATTGTTGGTAAAGGTTCTTTTGGAAGTTGTGTTTTCCAGCAGGAGCGGCTGTAACACATCTAACAGTAATTCATAGGTAAGGAGAAGGAAATATGGCCGTCAGTAAGAGAAGAGAGAAAAATAACAGCAAAAATTATCACTAAATGTTGAGGTGATGATAGTAATGTTGCACATCACACACACACACACACACACACACACACACACACACACACACACACCTGTTTGTAGCATTATATGTGTAAAAGATGTGACGTTTATAAAAGACCTTTCTACAGTTGAATTATGTTGTTATTTTGGGTAATGTGGGTTATTTATTTTTAAGCTAATATTAATGTTAAAACAATAACATAAAAGTAAGTTAATAACACTTTTTATTTATTTATTTAGTTTAGTTTTCTCTTTTAGGTTTACTGCATGTTCCTTTAAGATAGCAGTGGCTGACCTTCCTGCTAGAGAAAACACATGAGAGTAAATGTTTATTATCAATACTTTTTCTTCATTAGAAACATTTAATTAGATCTATGCAGCTCTTTCTTCCTTTGTTCAAAAACATATTGTTGACTATGACTGTTGATTGTGTTCCCTAATCGTTTATCAATGTGATTTTATCTAAAACCAGAATAAACATTTCATATTCAACTGTTTGAACTTTAAAGTATAGTGTTACTCCTATTTATTTCTGCTGTGATTCTAATATTTAATGAAGAAAGTAGGGTTAGGGCGCTTTATTTCTTCTTGTGACTGTCACGGTCTGGCTGGGGTTGTCTAGCTGATCCCAGAAGAGGTCCGTTTGGAGTGATTATAATTCAGAAGCTTCAGATAATCTGATTTTATCTATCAGTTATGCAGAGAATCGGTTACAGGCTGGATTCTCCCCAGACTCACGCTCAAGATGAACCTCCTGCAAAGAGCCCCATCTCCACCTCTCCCACCCGTTGTGACCTGGACACGTCCTTCCTGGTTATCCAGCCCCGCCTCTCATTAGCTAATAAATCCACTATGGAGTGGGTGTGACGCTTAGGTAATCATTAGTGTCTGATTAGTTATCTAGTCATTTCATGACTACAGGTTCTTCTAAAAAAATTAGCATATTGTGATAAAGTTCATTATTTTCTGTAATGTACTGATAAACATTAGACTTTCATATATTTTAGATTCATTACACACAACTGAAGTAGTTCAAGTCGTTTATTGGTTTAATATTGATGATTGTGGCATACAGCTCATGAAAACCCAAAACTCCTATCTCAAAAAATTAGCATATCATGAAAAGGTTCTCTAAAGGAGCTATTAACCTAATCATCTGAATCAACTAATTAACTCTAAACACCTGCAAACGATTCCTGAGGCTTTTAAAAACTCCCAGCCTGGTTCATTACTCAAAACCACAATCATGGGTAAGACTGCCGACCTGACTGCTGTCCAGAAGGCCATCATTGACACCCTCAAGCAAGAGGGTAAGACACAGAAAGACATTTCTGAACCAATAGGCTGTTCCCAGAGTGCTGTATCAAGGCACCTCAGTGGGAAGTCTGTGGGAAGGAAAAAGTGTGGCAGAAAACGCTGCACAACGAGAAGAGGTGACCGGACCCTGAGGAAGATTGTGGAGAAGGACCGATTCCAGACCTTGGGGGACCTGCGGAAGCAGTGGACTGAGTCCGGAGTGAAAACATCCAGAGCCACCGTGTACAGGCGTGTGCAGGAAATGGGCTACAGGTGCCGCATTCCCCAGGTCAAGCCACTTTTGAACCAGAAACAGCGGCAGAAGCGCCTGACCTGGGCTACAGTGAAGCAGCACTGGCCTGTTGCTCAGTGGTCCAAAGTACTTTTTTCGGATGAAAGCAAATTTTGCATGTCATTCGGAAATCAAGGTGCCAGAGTCTGGAGGAAGACTGGGCAGAGGGAAATGCCAAAATGCCTGAAGTCCAGTGTCAAGTACCCACAGTCAGTGATGGTCTGGGGTGCCATGTCAGCTGCTGGTGTTGGTCCACTGTGTTTTATCAAGGGCAGGGTCAATGCAGCTAGCTATCAGGAGATTTTGGAGCACTTCATGCTTCCATCTGCTGAAAAGCTTTATGGAGATGAAGATTTCATTTTTCAGCACGACCTGGCACCTGCTCACAGTGCCAAAACCACTGGTAAATGGTTTACTGACCATGGTATTACTGTGCTCAATTGGCCTGCCAACTCTCCTGACCTGAACCCCATAGAGAATCTGTGGGATATTGTGAAGAGAAAGTTGAGAGACGCAAGACCCAACACTCTGGATGAGCTTAAGGCCGCTATCGAAGCATCCTGGGCCTCCATAACACCTCAGCAGTGCCACAGGCTGATTGCCTCCATGCCACGCCGCATTGAAGCAGTCATTTCTGCAAAAGGATTCCCGACCAAGTATTGAGTGCATAACTGAACATAATTATTTGAAGGTTGACCTTTTTTGTATTAAAAACACTTTTCTTTTATTGGTCGGTTGGAATATGCTAATTTTTTGAGATAGGAATTTTGNCAGGTGGCATACAGCTCATGAAAACCCAAAACTCCTATCTCAAAAAATTAGCATATCATGAAAAGGTTCTCTAAAGGAGCTATTAACCTAATCATCTGAATCAACTAATTAACTCTAAACACCTGCAAACGATTCCTGAGGCTTTTAAAAACTCCCAGCCTGGTTCATTACTCAAAACCACAATCATGGGTAAGACTGCCGACCTGACTGCTGTCCAGAAGGCCATCATTGACACCCTCAAGCAAGAGGGTAAGACACAGAAAGACATTTCTGAACCAATAGGCTGTTCCCAGAGTGCTGTATCAAGGCACCTCAGTGGGAAGTCTGTGGGAAGGAAAAAGTGTGGCAGAAAACGCTGCACAACGAGAAGAGGTGACCGGACCCTGAGGAAGATTGTGGAGAAGGACCGATTCCAGACCTTGGGGGACCTGCGGAAGCAGTGGACTGAGTCCGGAGTGAAAACATCCAGAGCCACCGTGTACAGGCGTGTGCAGGAAATGGGCTACAGGTGCCGCATTCCCCAGGTCAAGCCACTTTTGAACCAGAAACAGCGGCAGAAGCGCCTGACCTGGGCTACAGTGAAGCAGCACTGGCCTGTTGCTCAGTGGTCCAAAGTACTTTTTTTGGATGAAAACAAATGTTGCATGTCATTCGGAAATCAAGGTGCCAGAGTCTGGAGGAAGACTGGGCAGAGGGAAATGCCAAAATGCCTGAAGTCCAGTGTCAAGTACCCACAGTCAGTGATGGTCTGGGGTGCCATGTCAGCTGCTGGTGTTGGTCCACTGTGTTTTATCAAGGGCAGGGTCAATGCAGCTAGCTATCAGGAGATTTTGGAGCACTTCATGCTTCCATCTGCTGAAAAGCTTTATGGAGATGAAGATTTCATTTTTCAGCACGACCTGGCACCTGCTCACAGTGCCAAAACCACTGGTAAATGGTTTACTGACCATGGTATTACTGGGCTCAATTGGCCTGCCAACTCTCCTGACCTGAACCCCATAGAGAATCTGTGGGATATTGTGAAGAGAAAGTTGAGAGACGCAAGACCCAAAACTCTGGATGAGCTTAAGGCCGCTATGGAAGCATCCTGGGCCTCCATAACACCTCAGCAGTTATTTTTTGAGATAGGAATTTTGGGTTTTCATGAGCTGTACGCCACAATCATCAATATTAAACCAATAAATGGCTTGAACTACTTCAGTTGTGTGTAATGAATCTAAAATATATGAAAGTCTAATGTTTATCAGTACATTACAGAAAATAATGAACTTTATCACAATATGCTAATTTTTTTGAGAAGGACCTGTAACTAAACATTAAGTAATCAATAGATAATAAATCTAAAGTGGGGTGGTTGTGAAGCTTAGGTAATCATTATGTAATCGTTAGATCCTGAGTCGTTCATCATTAGTTACTCAGTAGGTAAGCCGATTCTGGTACCACTATTGTAAAGTGTTACCCATATATTTATATTTTAAAGACTAACTTGTCTGTGAAAAGTTTATCAACGCTGCTTCAGCCGAGGTGCTTCCTTAAATTTGAAGCACGTAAGCGGTAGTCTAATGTTATTGGTTAGTACTGGTCGCCGCTCAGTTTCCTATTGCACGGATTTTACGGGCAGGGGGCGGGCTTAGCAAAAAAAAAAGATGTATTGCTTACATTATATCACACTACATAAACATGATAAGACAATCACTTTTACGGATTTCTAAAAAATCATACATAATTCCTGAAAGGGGATAACTCCGGATTGCTGCTTTAAGCAACACACAAATAGGATCTTTCTAGCCCTGACACACATTACTCTGATGAAGGTCAAATGCAAAAGTTTCACATGAGTGGGGCTTTGAGATTTTTTGCATGTTGGTAAGCCCATAAGACCATGCTTATACTGCAGACGGAGGAAAACAAATGTACTTTCCCAGAACTGATGACTTCATCCAGCTGATGGTAGTTCATGATCATTGTCTAAATGTATTGTCCAACTTGTTTTTGTAAAAAGTTAGCGTTATTTTCCTAAAACTCATCTCACTTTTATTCTCCCACCACCTGTTGATATGAAAACATTTACGCTAACCAACACAAACAGAGCTTTCTCAAATTCTTAAATTAAAACCTGTCTTCGAAGCATGTTAGCTACTTTTACTGATGAACCCTTCTCAGGCAAGAACAACAGCACCAGTAGTGCATCAGCACAGATCTGCGCCCTCCTGTGCTTCTGGCAGCTCTTCTTTTTAACTGCTCAGGTGGTGATCAGGAGATTGGGTGCAGCTGTGCAGGTAGAAGAGCGAAGAAGGAGGGGTGCTGACCAGGGTTCTGTACTCCTGCTCCCACGGCAACACGGCAGCAGCCGTAACACCATACTTATTTTTATCAAGTTCAGATGCAAATGGTTGTGACTGGCAAGTCCTATTGCGACTTTATCATTTAGACTGAAAACCTTTTGTTGAGCGGATCTTACCAGATTAAGATTTTTTTTAAAAAGAACTACTGATTGCTAAAGAATTTTTTTTTAAAGTGTCCTTCCTGAGTTAGTAGCTAAGATGTTCTCTGCACCTAAATGTGTGCTATAATCATCTGCAGTGGTGCTCTTGTCGGGTGACTGATAGCATGCTGGTTTGTGCGTCTGGATTCTGCTCTGTGAGGAGGTTTCATCAAACCTGTCTGGGAATCAAAAGGATGCCTAAAAAGTGCATTTGTCCCACCTGTAGAAAAATCACATCACAAAAGAAACAGTTAAGTCACCAGTGTTAATTTCATTATCAACCGTGATCTTAAATGCAAATCAAATTGTAATCACACTACTTGTACTGGGTGGGTACAAGTGATTCACATCCATTTGTGAAGTCACAACACACCTTCACAATTGTATCTAGATGCATCACGTCGTTTTCTTTGTCAGTGTCAGTAAATGTAATGGGTACAGTACTTTGCAATAAAGTGTATTTCTGATGAACAACTCCTATGATCCTTTCAATGTGTATTCTGAGTTTCGGGAGATTTCAAGGTCAACAGGATCTAACAGTTTTTTTACCACAGGTAAAAGCTGGAATCTTGATGTCAGCTTGGAAAGATTAAAATGACTGTCTCACGTTAATCTCACGGAGAAGTGCAACTTCTCACAGTCTGCGTGCAAACGATCAGTTGTTACTTTGTGTTCCGTTTGCTTGCACTGAACTGGGTAAAAGGGCTTTTGTTCACTCTGCTCCTTCTGCATGGAACAGGCTGCAGGAAAACTGGAAACTAACCGAGCTCATCTCCTTGAATACATTTAAAACCAGACTGAGAGCCCTTGAGACAGATTCCCTGTGTTGTAATTGCCTTCTGTAATTCTGTACATAACATGTCTGTGTAACTGGAAAAAAAAATTGTAACTAACTTTTGCTGCCTCTTGGCCAGGACTCCCTTGAAAATGAGGTTTTTAATCTCAACGGGACCTTCCTGGTTAAATAAAGAATAAATAAAATAAAATAAAAAAGTAAAGTAAGTGAGTAAAGTTTATTTATATAGCACTAAGCACAGAAAGAAAATCGTGCTTCTGCTTCACAAAGATCAACAAAACAAATCATAAAATCATCCCAAGAACAATAAAACAAATGAAAAATAATTAAAATCACAAAAGGACATTATACATATGTTATGTTTACTTTATTAAAGACACCAATAGGTCCATATGAAGAGGGCTAAAAGAAATAAAAAGTGTTAAAAGCTTACATAGAGATTAAAACACCAATGGTTCCACATATCAGAGTAAAACATGACAGAGCTCTGCTGTGTAGGGTTTGTCAATGACAAAATTATGCGGTTTTTAGGGTCCACTCAACTACACATACAACGGTACATGAGAAAAAAAGTAGAGCCCTCTGTGCGTCATCCACTCACATAGGTGCTGCTCAGCCGGTGGACATGAAAAGTCAAAAGCAGGAATGCTGGAGCACACTGGTGAGCAAAAAAATGTTTAATTCGGTGCAGATTTTTTTTTTTTCTCATGTTTGGAGTGTTTATAGAAACAGCAGACACGCAGCACAAAAGGATGCAAAAAGTGAGTTTTGCGTAATAAGTCCCCTTTAATGCTTCTTTGCTAGTGAAAGTATGTACACCCTGGAAGGACTGACAAAGTTTCTCTACCTAAAGGGGTCATTGAATCTGTTATTAAAATGGTTCTGTGCTTCATCAGTTGAGTAAGGTGAACAGTAGGCCTAAGCAACAGAAATGAACATTAAACACTGTTGAAAGGATCATCAGTGCATTGCACAAAGCAGATTTGATGAACAAGTCTGTAATGTCACGTTAAAAAAACGATTCTGATTGTAAAAAGAATGAAATGAAGCAGCAGTAAAGCGAATTCATGGAGGATTTCAGGCATTGGTGTTACAGGAACTGCTTTCATCTCATCACTACCGAAAAATGTAGGACTCCTTCTGTCTCTGTTATGGTGCCAGGACACTGAAGTAGTGCAGACCTGCAAATACCTGGACGCCCTGATTAATGAAAACCTTGGCTGGTCCCCAAATACAGATGCCCTTAAGCACCAAAGCCAACTCTGTTACCTCTGGAGGGCCCAAATACTGTTCTTTGTAATTGTTCAAAGCTTTTCTTAGCAGAGACACCGTTCAAAAAACAATGTAAGAATTCAATAAACAGAAATCCAAGAAGAAAATGTGGAAGAAGAGTCAGTCAAAACAGCTCCTCATTTGGAAGTGAAAAAAGTTCAGCTGAGAAGAGGTATATCCGTAGCTTTTTCACTTGCAAATGAGACGAATAGAATTTGGTTTCAGAAGCATAGTGTCACATTCTGTCTTGTCTCCCCATCTTTGGTTCATTGTTCCTGCTAATTAGCCCACCTGCCTCTTGTTCTAATCACCCATGCTCCCTGATCCTTGTGTGTTTAAGCCCTGTCTGTTCTCTGTTGAGTCATTAGTTGTGTTATGTCGTGTCTATTTATCATTAAAACCTCGCAACCGCCTTACCTGCCTGTTCCTTCCCACCTGCATTTGGGTCCTCATCCTCACCTCCGCCTGCATGCCGTGACACACAAAAATTGTCAGACTTTTTTTCCTATAAAATTACTCAAAAAATGTATTACAAAAATATGTAAAGACGACGTGTGTAGACACGGAAATAGCTGGGCAGCCATGTTTGAGCGGCTCTGGTACATTTTAGTCACAGCGCTGCTTCAACAGTGCGATACCCTCATGAGGGACGGGCAAAACATCAAACATGTTTATTATTTTTGCAACCGCATGATTGCTGATTGGGAGCTGGTCGTGGGGTGTTAATCGTGTGTACGACAAGATCGCACAATGCAAAACTCTTAGCCTGACCTGCCAGACTCTCCCTCTGTCTATTCTACACAGCAGAAGAGTCTGGAAACTCAGAGGCAGCGAGCACCATGAGGGGCGGGACTAGCCAGCTCAAAAGTAACCAATCCAATAAAAGGCGGAAATGATGACTTATCACGCAACGCTGTAGTTTTTCAGCTGTAGTCAAAGATGGCGTCAAAGTAGCGCTGCTAACAATCTCCCTCTCACCGTTCACGCTGAGCTACACTGCAGTTAACCCAGCTTTCTGGCATTTTTTACTTGTTGCTCCATTAGCGCAAGTAAAGGTGACACCACGATAAAATGTGTTTTTTAGCTGGGTAAGCACCTTCCTCAGTAGAAATGAATGCAATGGCGGCGAATGGAATCCCATCTAAGATGGCGGCCGGCCAGTACGGAAGTGCCAGTCCACGAGGCGTGGGTAGCGCAGCGCAAACATCTTTCTTTAGAAGAAAGGCTTTTAGCGCTAATTCTTGTTGTCGTCCAACTAGAACAGAGGAAAAAGCTGCTTCAGACACCATTTTTGTTGTTTATGAGAAACTGAGCGTCGCTGTGTGTGACGTACGCTGCTCAGCGCTGAATGGCTCGGCGAGAATTCTCAGGGGGTGGGGTTATTTGAGTAGGAGTGTTACCAGACCCAATGCTTCCCATAAGGAAGCACTGGTATGGCTGGCCAGCCTACAAAACTCTCCCCGACCTCAAAGATTCTCGCACAATGTACACCCGACTTAAGAAAACAGGCAATCGTCTCTTTAGTCATCTAGCAGAAAAGAAAACTGTACTCCTTCATTTTTTCTCAATTCTAATCCTGATCCTTGAGAGCCACTATCCAGCATGTTTTAGTTGTTTCCCTGCTCCAACACAGCTAATGTAATAGTTGAAGGCAGGGTAATCACCCATTGAATAAAATCAAATATGGTAATGATGGCCCTCAATGGCCAGGATTGATTTAAAGTCATTCAAAAGAGTTTTGACTTTTGTTTAAACGTAGTCCATTCCTTCGGCCATTGTTCATACCCTGTGTTAACCCTGTCTGCTTAACTATTTGTTTTGCTATAGGCTAACCGGAAGAACACCGACATGAAAGTTCGCATGTCGCCCCAACAGTAGTGGAGTGGAACGAACTTCATTTGAGAGTTTGGTTTTCTAAATTACATGTAAACTAGGATAAAAGCTCCCAGTTTATTGCTGTAGATTGACCTAGATCGACTTAGATGTGCATGTAAACACACTGAGTGTGTATCTGGTTGTTTGTCTTTGTGTGTCCAGACTGGATACCTGTCCAGGGTATCACCAGGCACCAGCTCTCCACAACTCTTGTGAGGATGAGGCAGGTAAGATTCTTTAACCGCTGTTGTGTTGTCTGAAAAGGTAGGTCTCGTGTTTGTGGCATGTTTTGGGATGTTGCCAAAGGTGAAGACGTAGTGACACTGTCCAGTTGCCTTCATTTGAACCCCTTGGATTACCATGACCTGGATGACTGAGAACCTTCACCAGCATCAAAACAAGTTATTTACTTTTCTAATGAAAGGCTGTTTTACTGCACTGCACAATCATCCATCTTTAAACATTTCCATATGTCAAATCAGTTTCAGGTATTTGGTCTGAATGCAAACTGAATCTTTGTGTTTCCTCTAAATAGAGAAAAGTGGGAGTGGCCTAGAGGCTGTCCTAGAGAGGATACACTCTTGAGTTTTAAACTTCTTTGTGTTTGAGAAGAGAACATTGACTCATCCATCATGTTTCTGCTCCCTTTGTTCTCTGTGCTGCTGCTGCTGATCTGTGACACTCAAGCAGGTTTTCATGGCTTTGTGGTTGGCCACACTGTAAAAGTCTTAGGTGCAAGTACATACCAGGTAAGCTGACATACTTGGGAAGTTTGTTTCTGTATTTTATACTTTAACTGTACTTAGAATGTTTTTCCACTTCCTGTCTACAGATGGTTGAACGTGCAAAATTCAGCTTCAGCTCATGTCAGGAGTTTGACGCATATTACTGTAATGGTGACTGTAGTAATAATGGACATGTGCGTACGATTGAGGAAAGTGCTGGTGAATGGTGTCAGAAAGAGTCACTCTTCACTTGGTTTGTATACAATGTTTATACAACTGCTGGATGGTGAGTCTAATTCCACCTTAATATCACCCTAAAACATAATTTGCTAATTTTATATTAGTGATGGATGTGAAATTCTCAATCAAAACATTAAATAAATTAAACCCAACTGCAGTTTTTAAAAGAAAAAAAGATGATTCCTTATTCAACTTTACTGTTTATTCTCTGGAAATAAACGTACTTTATTTTTTTAATATCTTTTTTTGTTGGATTTTGGAGATCTGACTCTGTGTGACATCTGAAAACGTGTCATTTACTTCCACCGTAGGTGGGGTGGTAAAATCTGGATACAGAACATTAATGGTATTTCAACATTTAGAGGAATGGATTGGCATGAATTTGGGATCCGCACTGACATTGGTAAACCCAACTCAACACCACAGAGCAACGTCCTCCCAGATGTGAGGTAAGTTGGGGGGGGGGGGCAAAAAAGATTAAAAAAAGGGAAAAAAGAAAAAAAGGGAAAAAAGGGAGAAAAAAAAGGTTAGCTCTTTTTTATTCTCGTCTTTTATTTACCATAAACTACTGAGAGTAAACGTGTTTATTTTTGTTCCGCATTTATCATCTAAACTTCAATATGTTATTCATCAGAGGTTCAGCTCTTACACAACACAGGTGCTCACATGGTGCTCTCACAAGTATGGGCTTGGGTGTTTCTAACTGTTAGGGATTTTCTCAATCAACCTACCCGGAACTGAGGAGATAAGAGAGAGACAATGAACCACACATGTAACCGTTTGCAAAGGGTGACAGACCAACTCAGGACAGAGTGTAGTCTGCCCCAAGCGGCTGCACACAGTTTATTTAAGGTGTGAGATAAGGCAGTGGGTTGTTTACATGATGTGTGTGTGTGTGTGTGTTTGTGTGTGTGTGTGTGTGTGTGTGTGTGTGTGTGTGTGTGTGTGTGTGTGTGTGTGTGTGTGTGTGTGTGTGTGTGTGTGTGATGTGGAGCAGAGGAAATAGAGAAGCAGTACAGGACATAGAAATTAACACATAACCTAAGGCTGTGGTTGGCACTATATGCACTAGGATTTATTACCGTGTGCTTTTCAGCAAAAATTGCTGCTGTTATACATCCTCATGTTGTTGGTGCAGTGATGTTTTGGTTCTGTTGTATTTTTTGTGTCCCTTTTTTTCTCTCTTTTTCTCTTTCTGCAGGTGTAGAAGCGGATTCTTTTGCATCCTTTATTGTTTATTTTTGTGAACTCCCCCCTTCCTTCTCTTTCCCCCCTTCCTCTTTCATTTCCATGTCCGTTGAAATTTTAACCAACCGAAAACATTTCTAATAAAGTTCTGATATCAGGCAGGGTGTTATAGCTGAATCAATAACGATCCACCTGTGAGAATAAAACTGTAAGGCTTGTTTTCAGCACTCAGACATCAATTCTGTTTGCTATACAGCCGAACAGGACACAGGAAAACAAACAAACAAACAAAAATTAAATAAAATAAATAAATAAAAAAAAGAAGTTCAGCTTTTGTCTCTGAAACTTAATCAGATTTATATTTCGACCAAAACAAGAATGACATGAAATAAAAGTTCCTGTTTTTTTTCTTCAAATTTTCATCTGAAAACAGAATATTAAGACTTAATAAAACCTAATTGTATTGCTATTTTTTGTGCTTTCAGAGTTCCTTCAAACTGTCAGAAAAATATCAGCTTGTTGAACTTTGACCCCGATGGAGATGTGGTTGGATGCAGAAATGCAGATGGTACCAACTCACCATCAGAGTGTATCACCTGCACACCACCATCTGTCCTCAATGTCTCTTCAGTAAGTAACAAATACATTCACGAGACAGGTGTGGTTTTGAAACAGGAAACTGTTCTGAGATATTTGATTTTTTTTTCTTATTAAACACCACCACCAGTTTTCTGGTATTTTCCTCCAACTTATTTCAAAGCTTCAAACACATTTTTTAAACAATCTTCAAACAGTGTTGCAGTGATCAGACAAATAACCACTCAAACACAAACTTCAACAGCCATGAAGTCTGTGAAATTATTAATTATTTTTATTAGGTAGAGAAAAACAGAGCTGGAGATCAAAAACTGCTAATTTTGAGATCCCAGCAGAAAAAAAGACAGCAGTGGTATCGTAGCTGGTGTGAAAGACCTCTAAACCAGAGACGGAGTCACCATGGTGAGTGTGTCTCGCTTGTTTTGTCAACTCCACCTACTGGTTACTTGTATATTGCATCGTTCGGCTGCGTTGCGTTATACGTAAAGGTCACATTGACTCCTGTTTCAGGAAGCAGACATTTGTCTTTGGAGTTGGGTGCAGAAAACGACAGGATTACGTTTTACTAATCAATATTCATGATATGCAAATCTCTTGTTTCTGATTGGCTAACAGTTTTGCGACTCTTCTGCTGCCGTTGTTCGCTCTTCTTTCTTGGCTAAAAAATTAACCTGACTTTTCACAGGATGTGAAAGCAGCGAAACGGTCGCGAAACGTACTACACGGCAATTAGCCACCATTATAGTGGACAGCGTCCTTTCCACCAGCAGCTTTGTGTAACGTTTTGTACGCGTCCTAGAAGCAAAGGAACACTATCCTTATGTCTCGAGTCTATTTTTTACGTGCTATGCTTCTAAATCACGTAAAACTCCCCAGTTTAGATTGGAACAAATAGGAAGTCAAACACAAAGGCAGTGTGAAACATCCGGAAACTTCCAAAATAAAAGTCACCTGAAGTACATCATTACCTGTAAAATCCCTTCTAGCTAGTTAGAGGTGAGAACGACGGGACCTTCTTTGGACATCCTACGGTTCCTAATTTTGCATGCTGGAGGCATGTTACCGGAATAATTGTAGTAAGTGCTCCCATACCGTAAAACACCCAACAATGCTAACACCGGATATGACAATGTGTTTATCTACTTATCAACTTACTGTGAATGACTCATTTTTGCTTGTTATCTAGAATCTTCTGGTGCTGATCTGTAACTGGCAACAGTCATGAAACCCACGAAACAGCAGCGAGAGAGAGATTGCAGTAACCAAATTTGACCACAGGATCTCATCTTACTCTTTTCTTACGCACTGCACCTTTAACTTTTCTTTTTTATCTTACTCCTACAACTAGTTGTTTTTGTGTGTATTTTAATTCTGACTCTAAAATCTGCTGTTTTGTGTTGATGTTCGTGCTCCTGGAGAGCACATTGAATTGCCTCTGTGTATGAAATGTGCTTTTATTTACAAATGGAGGCACTTGCTCATAACAGTTATGCTAGTTAATAAATAGTGACAAAAAACAAAAGAATAAAATTAACACATTTCAAAATGGGACCATAACTTGTGAGTCGTAGCGGATGGCTGCTCATACTGAGCCAGGATCCTCTGGAGGTTTCTTCCTGTTAAAAGGGAGTTTTCCTTCCCACTGTCGCTACATGCTTGCTTAGTATGAGGATTGTATCAACACACAGTCAGTGTCTTGATGCAATCTGCTGGGTTCCTTATATAGGAAACCTTTTTACTGATTGGCTTAATGAACTGAACTGTATTGGAATGTTTACTTTGTGAAGTGCCTTGAGACGACTCTTGTCATGATTTGGCGCTATAGAAATAAACTTAATTGAATTGAAAATAAAATGATTAAATTATTGGAATTTTAAATGATTTCCTCCTTTTCTATCCTCCCCCAGTCTTGTATTCTGTCGTTCAGCCCAACTTCCAGCAGTAATGAAGGTCCATATGTAGTCCAGCTGATAATGGAGGACTTCCCCAGACAGAACGTCACTCTGACTTACCCCGACATTCCACAAGTGGTGAAAACTCCCAGTGATTTCATCAGCAGGACATCTCTGCAGTTTGTTTTAAATGGTACCAAAATGTCTTCACATTATCTTGTTTCACTGATCTAAAGTTGAAAAGTCAATAAAGTAAAGCTCTTTGTTTCTGAAGAGTCCAGTGTTGGTCTACAAATCTGAAACGTGTCACCAGCTACTGGTTAGAGTGTTATCTGATAAAAGCTTTGATCACCTGTGAAAATGAAGGAAATAAATAAAACAAAGTTGAACAAATTCCACCTAATGAAGCAACAGGTGAGCTTCACAAATATTTTTAATGATTATTTCTGATTATAATGGGTCACTGAGTTTTTCATGCAGGTTGAACATGAGAATAGTCTCCTACACCTATCTCCTGCATTGGCTTCTGATAGAAAATAGACAGTGAAACTCTAGGATTAGAAAATCCTGACAGATCCACAGTCGTGGCCACAAGACTGGAGAATGACACAAATATGGGAAATTGGGAAAGCTGCTGCTTAAGTTTTTATAATAGCAATTTGCATCTACTCCAGAATGTTATGAAGAGTGATCAGATGAATTGCGTAGTCCTTCTTTGCCATGAAGACCTAAATCAACAATTTATAGGATCATCAAAAACTTCAAAGAAAGAGGTTCAATTCTTGTTAAGAAGGCTTCAGGGTGTCCAAGAAAGTCCAGCAAGCGTCAGGACCGTCTCCTAACGAGGATTCAGCTGTGGGATCGGAGTGCCACCAGTGCAGAGCTTGCTCAGGAATGTCAGCAGGCAGGTGTGAGCACATCTGCACGCACAATGAGGCGAAGACTTTTGGAAGATGGTCTGGTTTCAAGAAGGGCAGCAAAGAAGCCACTTCTCTCCAAAAGAACATCAGGGACATATTGATCTTCTGCAAAAAGTATGGCGAATGGACTGCTGAGGACTGGGGCAAAGTCGTATTCTCTGATAAAGCCCCTTTTCGATTGTTTGTGGCATCTGAAAAAAGGCTTGTCCAGAGAAGAAAAGGTGAGCGCTACCATCAGTCCTGTGTCATGCCAACAGTAAAGCATCCTGAGACCATTCAAGTGTGGGGTTGCTTCTCATCCAAGGAAGTGGGTTCACTCATAATGTTGCCCAAAAACACAGCCATGAATAAAGAATGGTACCAAAACACCCTCTGACAGCAACTTCTTCCAACAATCCAACAACAATTTGGTGAAGAACAATGCATTTTCCAGCACGATGGAGCACCGTGCCATAAGGAAAAAGTGATAACTCAGTGGCTCGGGGACCAAAACGTTGAAATTTTGGGTCCATGACCTGGAAACTCCCCAGATCTTAATCCCATTGAGAACTTCTGGTCAATCCTCAAGAGGCGGGTGGACAAACAAAACCCACTAATTCTGACAAACTCCAAGAAGTGATGATGAAAGAATGGGTTGATATCAGTCAGGATTTGGCCCAGAAGTTGATTGAGGGCATGCCCAGTCCAACTGCAGAGGTCCTGAAAAAGAAGGGCCAACACTGCAAATACTGACTCTTTGCATGAATGTCATGTAATTGTTGATAAAAGCCTTTGAAACATATGAAGTGCTTGTAATTATATGTCAGTACATCACAGAAACAACTGAAACAGAGATCTAAAAGCAGTTTAGCAGCAAACTTTGTGAAAACTAATATTTGTGTCATTCTCGAAACTTTTAAACATGACTGTACGTCACACTGTCACTTAACATTCATGGACTCACCCATCTTGACTCACGACGGGGAAGGCTGTTGTTGGTTTAGCATCAAGGAAACAGCAGAGAACGTCTGGGCTAGTAGAAGCTAACCGTTAGCATTAGCAACACCACCACATGGCAGAACTCCTCCAGGCTTGTGTCATTTGTGGAGATAAATCATCAGCATTGCAGAGCGAACAGGCAGTGGTACAATCACATTGCTGTTATCCAATCAGAGGAGAGATGTCCAAACATCAGGAAATAAGACTCCAAATCCTGTCATCTGAAGCTGTCCTCTGATCTGGCTCACTTCTAGTTCCTGAAAGAAGCATACTGGAGAATCCCCCCCGCCCCCGTTTATGACTTACAAGGCATTTATTCCTACTATAGACCACTGCAAATGTATTAATTAAACAAGTGAACCACCACTCAAACCTTTGTTCTTTCCTGTGTTGTTCCAGTTCTTCCTGCAGTACCCTCCTGCTCTGAAGGTCTCTATCTGCCCAGTTTTCTGCCTCCAACTCCAGAGAACGGAGCTCAGATCATCGCTGCTGTTAATCAGTGGCTGGAAATCACCATTAGAGCTGAGACAATTCTGTCTGTGTAAGAGGAAGTACAACTCATTTAAAAGTTGAATAACAACAATATTAATTAAAGGTAATGCATACAATGTTACTGGATGTCAGGAAAGAACCCCCCTCTCCACGTTGAGCAACACTCTACCAGCCCCTGAGAGGGTTCGCCCAGTTATCCACGTGCAAGCTCTGTTTACAAGTAGTTGCCAGCCGTAATGTGTAATTGTGAGGCTGTAAGTGCAGTAAATGCATTTGTTTAGGCCGATTTGAGCTTTCTTATAGTTCCCCCTACACTCCGGGAATCTGCCAGACTCTTCCTCTGTCTATTCTACACAGAGGAAGAGTCTGGATACTCAGAGCCATTTTAACAGCGTTTGTGCATATGATACCATTTTTTGTCGCAAAACCCCTCTCTAGACACATTTTGAATTTTCATTTTTCAATTTTGAAAATAGATAAAGGGAACACTATAAAAGAAACCACTATATACTTGAGACTTTAGAGGACAAAAATGTCCCATTGACTTCAATGCAAACCACAGTTTTTGTTTCTGTAGCCTCTGCAAAATGTAATTATGCATTCTGTGATATTAGGGTTTCATTTTTGATAGAAGTAGTCAAATTTGTTATTTTTACTGTTCACCACCAAAATCAGTCATTTTTCCATTAGTGGGCCCCTGTGAGAAAGCGTGACATTTTCTTTAGATCTTCTGCTGCCACTAATGGAAAAATGACAATGATGGTGGTAAACAATACCAGACCATAAGGAAGCATTAGTATGGCTGGGCCAGGCTAGGAATCTGAGGAGTCTTACAGTAATTGTTCTTGTTCTTGGTGATGACAAGTGTTTGGTGTCTGAATCAAGTTACAATACGCCAGTCTAGTAGGTTTTTTGATCTCCAATCCCAGAGGAAAATGAATGATCAGCATCTCTGATCATTTTAGGCAGAGAGGGAGTCCAACCAACTGAAAATGATTCCTTTACTCCCAGTTCTCCAGGTTGTCCAACTGTAGTTGCAGAGCTCCCAGCTGCACAGCTGGTGCTGGTGAATTAGCCTGTAGCTTCCCATTAGTCTCTTCCAGAAGAAATCTCACCCAGATTACTTCAGACTACTTCCTGTCATGGTTGTTCTGGCTTCCAGGTTTTTAATGTTAACTTGGATGGATGAAGTATTAGCTCAAGCTGCCGTCCTTGCCTTCTACGTGACGTGACTTCCTATATCCTGTTTGATAGGATCACTGAGTTTCTGTTCAGCGGGCCAGGTGGCGTGGTCAACAACACATTAGGACCAGGAGTCTTCACCCTGACATGGACGCCATCTGCCAATGACTACAACGAAAGCCACCCCATCTGTTTTGTTGTCCAGGCAAAGTCAGTATCTCATCTGATGAACATCACACTCTCTGAAATAATTTAAATAAATAATACTGTAGTAGCTATTCTTTTTTAATGGATTTGCAATTAATCTAATAAATTGTTAATATTTTATTAGGCAACAGTAGCGTCTATGGCATATATAGCAGCTTCTAGGGTTAGGGTTCTACAACCCCCCAAGGTGCTTTACAACATAATCATTCACTCACACACACACACACGCTGGTGGTGATGAGCTACAATGTAGCCACAGCTGCTCTGGGGCTCACTGACAGAGGCGAGACTGCTAAGAACAGACGCCTCCGGTCCCTCCAACCACCACCAGCAGGTCGACCAAGGGCACAATGACAGCGACAGACTGAGTGGGACTCAATCCTGCAACCCTCTTATTTTTAGACAGGCACTTAACTCCTCTGCCAACGTCGTCCCATGATTAGTTAAGTTGAGTTTAGAAGTTAATTCAACAACTCGATTGCTGTACACTTCCCTCCGCTTGAACAGACACACACTAACAATCAGGCCAGCTCCCTTCCCCGACCCTCAAAGTCCTCATGCTCATTGTTTCTACCAGCACTGAGTGACCATGGGCGGCATATATCACTGGTGAATTGTTGTGGTCCACACCACTCCCCCATCAGAGTGGTCATGCTCAACATGGCCGGGTTGCTCAGAAACAACCAACGGAGGGTTGTTGAATAGTTAGTGACAAGATCTGGCGATCTGGGGCCAATCGCAGCGTAACATCAGTACAGCGTCAGGAAAGCAGAACGGCAGGGTCTCCAGCAGGGATTTACACCTGAGGACAGCTGGGCTCCTCTGTGTGGTGTTCCAGCAGCAACTCGAAGAAAGATCACTGAAAACAAACCTACAGACTCACACTGTGTGCACTTTAAACAGCCATCTAAACAGTCAATCCATAGATAGAAAAGAAACAAACACATTACCAGACAGCCATTCTCCTGAAGTGTGACAGCAGGGGCAGCTATTAGTGCCATTGTGACTGATTACAACAACATCTTTCTGGTATAAAACACCAGAGCTGGTCACACATGGAGTATTTCACCCCATCACCACTGATACAGAACAGTGATGGTTCTGGTTCAGCCCAGATGGATGAGGAGCTGCTGGACTCTGATTGGTCTCCTGTCAGGAGTTTGTAGAACTAGATCATGTCAGGTTTCCATTTACATGAGTACTGTCTGTAAATGTTTTTTCTATCTACAAAAGTTCTCTAAAACAGCTTTTTAAAACATTTGGAGTCATTCTTATAACAAGAATTCTACTTTTCTGAATTATTTTCAGTTTTTCTGGTTCTGTGTATCAGTCTGAGCATCGATGTGTTCTTGTGACCGTCGTGACTTGTGAGTGAAATTCATCACTCTGTTTTCTCTAACTCCATGTCATGAAATTTTGTTTCTAATCATCATTTCTTCTGTTCACAGCTCTACCACAATGTGAGTCTGATGTTTTAGAGTAATTAGAGTAATGATCAGAAACAGACTGTATACCAAGGCCTGTAATGAATGATTCTGACCTGCATCATGATGTTGATTCTAGATCATGTTTTCTTTCTGAAAATGAAGATCTCTACTACATTGTCTCCGGTGAACGACGAGGAGATAATTGAAAATGGCGTTAGTGACTTTCTGGATTTCAGCTTCAACCATAACAATCAGCTTCAGCTGGTTGTTCTGATATTTCTGTAAACTACTGAGGTTTTCTTCCTCGTGTTTTTGATTCATCTCAGCAACTTCTTGTTTTCTCCTCCAGATCAGAGATGAACTGGTGAGACGAGGAATGCCATCAGGCATAGGTGTTAGTCTCCTGGGTGGTGATTTAGTGGCAGTTAGAACACCAGCGACCCCTAGTGGCTGATTGAGGGAACGTAACTGATGCCTGCAGGAAGATGTGTTTCCCTGAGTTTGATTAAGATTGTTTTTTTGTTTCATTTCCAATTTTTTGTAAACTCTCTGATGACTCAGACTCAGATGAACTTTGTTGGTCCCTCAGGAAAGGTTCTTTATTGAAGTCATGTTTTCCAGCAGGAGCAGCTGTAACACATCTAACAGCAACTAATAGGTCAATAAGGGAAAGGAAATATGGTAGTAAGTAACAGAAGAGAGAAAAACTAAAAAACAGAATATCACTATATCTTGAGGTAATGATAGTAATGTTGCACATCATATACACACATATCTGTTTATAGTATTGCATTTGGGTAATATGGGTTATTTATTTTTAAGCTAATAATAATGTAAAAATTGTATTAACATAGATTTAATTTAGTTTAGTTGGGTTTTCTGTTTTAGGTTAACTGCATATAAGTGGTTGACCCTCCTGCTAGAGTTAATACACATGATAGTAAATTATATGTTTAAATGCTTCATCAAAAACATTTATTTTTATTTATACAACTTTTTCTTCTTTTCAAGAACATTTTGTTGAACTTGTATTCCTACATTTGTTCCCTACTCCTTTATCAATTTGATTTTTGCGCAAAACTAGAAGACCTATACAGAGTAAACATTTCATACTCAATTGTTTGAACTTTGAAGTCTTATTTCTTTCTGCTGTGATCTTAATAATTAGTAAAGAAAGTAAGGTTTGGAGCGATTCAATTGTTTTTATGTGACTCTTGAACCACTGATTTATTATATTTTTAAAACATGAAACAGAATGCAATACATGCATTGGAGATTATAGTGAGGAAAAATATTTTTATTATGGGGTGTTCTCTCAGCCAGGACACACACACATACACACACAGTGTCTCACGTGCGCACAGATAATTTGGACACAGACAATGTCTCTCTCTCTTACACACACACAACACACACACACACACACACACACACACACACACACACACACACACACACACACACACACATACGTGTTTTCATGACATATCAGTACCTATGACAAAAATGTGACAAATGGGAACGTGCCTTTCCGAAGGTCCTAGAGGCATGGGAAACACAAAAGGTTTGGCCCATGCTTCCAGGAACACGCCCATCTGTTGAGATTTTGGCTAGGGTGAAATTTTGGTCAAACCTGAATTTAATGCTACTTGTGAGGACACTGTCAGGTTTATGTGACTTATGAGTACCATAAGGTCACACACTGATATTTCATGTTTAGGTGAATTGTGAAGCCCATGGATACACACACAATTTTCAAGTATACATGACTTATAAGGACCAGGTAAGGCTAGCATCTGTATTTTCAGCTTGGCTCTTGTTACAGGTTTTTGAAATTACAATATAATACGCATAGATGTACAATAGTGACGATGACCAGTCGGGTAACTTCTGACAGAAATATCAGACATTCATGTGTTAATACAACAGTAAATCTGAGCTGTATAGAGACTTAAAAAGTAGACTGACCACATTTTTGAGCTATGTCTCTTTTTAAGTCTTAATATTGTATTGCATTAATTCATTTTGCAGTAAATGTTTATGTGAAGAAATACATGGGACATTATCTGCCATTTTTATTTTTTAATAACAAAATGCACCCATAATAAATAGATTTATGAGTAAGAACAACGCAATGCAGACACCTGCAATACTGAAATAACTGTGAGAGTAACTATCTCCCTTGCTTGTTTAAACTGAAAACAATCACAATAGCTACAGAAGGATCTGAGTTCCTTATTCTAGATTCTATAGAAAATTAACACTACACAGTTCTGCTACCCAACAATATGAGGACAGTGTAACACACACACTACAGTTGTTGGTCCAACCATATGAGGACGTAAAAATAATGTGTAACCTGTTGGAAGAATGAAGTGGATTTTTCACTGACTTCTTGGTCTGTAGGAGGTTGGGACAGGGTCTCAACACTTGGTGTCTGCAACAAAAGACAACAATATAATGTCAGAAACATTCTGTACTATAAATCCTGACTAGTTCATTAACTACAGATCATACTTGTTTCAGTGAACATTATTCACAGAAGGATCTGAGTTCCTTATACTAGATTCTATAGAAAATTAACATTGTACAGTTCAGCTACCCAACAATATGAGGACAGTGTAACACACACACACATTACAGTTGTTGGTCCAACCATATGAGGACGTATTCTGAAACACACATCTCTTTCACAGCTTGAAACAATATGAGGACATGACGACTGAACACATGTAGAGTTCATGTTCCTGACGTCTAACTTCTCCTGCTGTTGTCAATAAAAGCTCTAAACCCAACACTGATGTAAAGCCATCTATGTCCCCAGAAATCCAATCATGTAAACTGATCAGCTTCAGGTTAAATGGACAAAAACATGTGTAAAAGGACAAAAATATTAAATTTAGTCAGAATAAAGATCAAGCAAATGCTTAAAGGGAAGATTTGGACTAACAAGTGGTATAGACAATTTCTTTCTCCTAACGCTAATGTTGATTTGGGGAAACTTTCACTCAAACTGATTGTTTTAATACAATCAAAGTGCATTTCATTTATGCACTAGGCCCAACTGACTCATATACTTGATTCCAAATACAAAAAATAATGTGTAACCTGTTAGAAGAATGAAGTGGATTTTTCACTCACTTCTTGGTCTGTAGGAGGTTGGGACAGGGTCTCAACACTCGGTGTCTGCAACAAAAGACAACAATATAATGTCAGAAACATTCTGTACTATAAATCCTGACTAGTTCATTAACTACAGATCATACTTGTTTCAGTGACCATTATTCACAGAAGGATCTGAGTTCCTTATACTAGATTCTATAGAAAATTAACATTGTACAGTTCTGCTACCCAACAATATGAGGACAGTGTAACACACACACTACAGTTGTTGGTCCAACCATTAGAGGACGTATTCTGAAACACACATCTCTTTCACAGCTTGAAACAATATGAGGACATGACGACTGAACACATGTAGAGTTCATGTTCCTGACGTCTAACTTCTCCTGCTGTTGTCAATCAAAGCTCTAAACCCAACACTGATGTAAAGCCATCTATGTCCCCAGAAATCCAATCATGTAAACTGATCAGCTTCAGGTTAAATGGACAAAAACATGTGTAAAAGGACAAAAATATTAAATTTAGTCAGAATAAAGATCAAGCAAATGCTTAAAAGGAAAGTTTGGACTAACAAATGGTATAGACAATTTCCTTCTCCTAACGCTAATGTTGATTTGGGGAAACTTTCACTCAAACTGATTGTTTTAATACAATCAAAGTGCATTTCATTTATGCACTAGGCCCAACTGACTCATATACTTGATTCCAAATACAAAAAATTATGTGTAACCTGTTGGAAGAATGAAGTGGATTTTTCACTCACTTCTTGGTCTGTAGGAGGTTGGGACAGGGTCTCAACACTCGGTGTCTGCAACAAAAGACAACAATATAATGTCAGAAACATTCTGTACTATAAATCCTGACTAGTTCATTAACTACAGATCATACTTGTTTCAGTGAACATTATTCACAGAGGGATCTGAGTACCTTATACTAGATTCTATAGAAAATTAACATTGTACAGTTCTGCTACCCAACAATATGAGGACAGTGTAACACACACACTACAGTTGTTGGTCCAACCATTAGAGGACGTATTCTGAAACACACATCTCTTTCACAGCTTGAAACAATATGAGGACATGACGACTGAACACATGTAGAGTTCATGTTCCTGACTTCTAACTTCTCCTGCTGTTGTCTATAAAAGCTCTAAACCCAACACTGATGTTAAGCCATCTATTTCCCCAGAAATCCAAACTGATCAGGTTAAATGGACAAAAACATGTGTAAAAGGACAAAAATATTAAATTTAGTCAGAATAAAGATCAAGCAAATGCTTAAAGGGAAGATTTGGACTAACAAATGGTATAGACAATTTCCTTCTCCTAACGCTAATGTTGATTTGGGGAAACTTTCACTCAAACTGATTGTTTTAATACAATCAAAGTGCATTTCATTTATGCACTAGGCCCAACTGACTCATATACTTGATTCCAAATACAAAAAAATAATGTGTAACCTGTTGGAAGAATGAAGTGGATTTTTCACTGACTTCCTGGTCTGTAGGAGGTTGGGACAGGGTCTCAACACTCGGTGTCTGCAACAAAAGACAACAATATAATGTCAGAAACATTCTGTACTATAAATCCTGACTAGTTCATTAACTACAGATCATACTTGTTTCAGTGACCATTATTCACAGAAGGATCTGAGTTCCTTATACTAGATTCTATAGAAAATTAACATTGTACAGTTCTGCTACCCAACAATATGAGGACAGTGTAACACACACACTACAGTTGTTGGTCCAACCATATGAGGACGTATTCTGAAACACACATCTCTTTCACAGCTTGAAACAATATGAGGACATGACGACTGAACACATGTAGAGTTCATGTTCCTGACTTCTAACTTCTCCTGCTGTTGTCTATAAAAGCTCTAAACCCAACACTGATGTTAAGCCATCTATTTCCCCAGAAATCCAAACTGATCAGCTTCAGGTTAAATGGACAAAAACATGTGTAAAAGGACAAAAATATTAAATTTAGTCAGAATAAAGATCAAGCAAATGCTTAAAGGGAAAGTTTGGACTAACAAATGGTATAGACAATTTCTTTCTCCTAACGCTAATGTTGATTTGGGGAAACTTTCACTCAAACTGATTGTTTTAATACAATCAAAGTGCATTTCATTTATGCACTAGGCCCAACTGACTCATATACTTGATTCCAAATACAAAAAATAATGTGTAACCTGTTGGAAGAATGAAGTGGATTTTTCACTGACTTCCTGGTCTGTAGGAGGTTGGGACAGGGTCTCAACACTTGGTGTCTGCAACAAAAGACAACAATATAATGTCAGAAACATTCTGTACTATAAATCCTGACTAGTTCATTAACTACAGATCATACTTGTTTCAGTGAACATTATTCACAGAAGGATCTGAGTTTCTTATACTAGATTCTATAGAAAATTAACATTGTACAGTTCTGCTACCCAACAATATGAGGACAGTGTAACACACACACTACAGTTGTTGGTCCAACCATATGAGGACGTATTCTGAAACACACATCTCTTTCACAGCTTGAAACAATATGAGGACATGACGACTGAACACATGTAGAGTTCATGTTCCTGACGTCTAACTTCTACTGCTGTTGTCAATAAAAGCTCTAAACCCAACACTGATGTAAAGCCATCCATTTCCCCAGAAATCCAATCATGTAAACTGATCAGCTTCAGGTTAAATGGACAAAAACATGTGTAAAAGGACAAAAATATTAAATTTTGTCAATAAAAGCTCTAAACCCAGCACTGATTTACTCTGGTCTTCATAACTAGAATAACATTTATCTTTTCATCTACTAAAATTTAACATTTCTTGTACTGCACAATCTATGAAGATGATTTACTTACCAGAGCTCGCCATGGCACCAGCCGAAAAAATTTTGTCAGTTTTGGCCCAAACAAATGAAGTCGTCTTGGGGCCTATGGGTGGAAGTCCGTATTTTTTGGCTGAAATCAGACAGGGGACTTTTTGTTCCTGGAGGATTTCTGTGAATTTGACACCAGATTCTGACCGTGCGGCCCCACGGGAGCGCACACGTCGAAAATTGTGCCAATCGGCCTCTCCGTTGAGGAGTTATGGCCAAAAAGAGAACGCCATTTTTTTGCGAATTATTACGTAATTACCAAACTAGCCAAAAGAGCACCCAAACGACAAGCTGCAGCTACGAAACTGCCGGGGCTCGCTCGGGGGGACGCCGGCATGTGGAATCGACGTTTGTTTGGTGAAAATCGGTGGAGAAACGCCATTTTGGCAAGCACATTGTGAAAAAGGCGGGAAAAGTGCCCACGCGGCCCAAACGGACCCTTAAAACAGACCGAACGGCACGAATTCGACGTATTTGGTTCGGGGCAGAGTCGGGACGCACCAAAAAAAGTTTGGTGCGCCTACGACAGACGGAGGCCGAACCGTGGCCTAAAAGGGGGTCAAATTTAGTCTAGGCCTCAAATCGGGCCTTCTGGCAAAAATGCTTTTTAAATATTAAAAATAGTAATCGTATTGGTAGGAACATGATTTTCACATATGTTTTACAGAAAAGTGTGCCGATTCATAATCCGGTGGTTGCACCGGCCTACGTCGCTCCCAGACCTAGTTAGCCTCCTAGGGGGCGTGGCCAAATTTGGCTTACACTTTCACGTTCGGGGGATCGATTCAAGCGCGACGACTTGCTCGCCTCCTCGATCACATGCCCGGCGCCAAAGTTAGGCCAGTGCGAAAGGTTGTAAAGCGCGGGCTTTGGGGGGCCGAATCTCAGGAACCACGACAGATTTTGGCACGCAACCACCTCAGGCAGACCCGTCCCAGGCCCCCAAACAACATACCGAAAGATGGGACCGGCGGCGCCAGCCGAAAATTTTTTGTCCGTTTTGGCCCAAACAAATGAAGTCGTATTGGGGCCTATGGGTGGAAGACCGTATTTTTTGGCTGAAATCAGACAGGGGACTTTTTTTTCCTGGGGGGTTTTCTGGGAATTCGACACCAGATTCTGACCGTGCGGCCCCACGGGAGTGCACACGTCAAAAATCGTGCCAATCGGCCTCTCCGTTGAGGAGTTATGGCCAAAAAGAGAACGCCATTTTTTTGCGAATTATTACATAATTACCAAACTAGCCAAAAGAGCACCCAAACGACAAGCTGCAGCTACGAAACTGCCGGGGCTCGCTCGGGGGGACGCTGGCATGTGGAATCGGTGTTTGTTTGGTGAAAATCGGTGGAGAAACGCCATTTTGGCAAGCACATGGTGAAAAAGGCGGGAAAAGTGCCCACGGGGCCCAAACGGACCCTTAAAACAGACCGAACGGCACGAATTCGACGTATTTGGTTCGGGGCAGAGTCGGGACGCACCAAAAAAAGTTTGGTGCGCCTACGACAGACGGAGGCCGAACCGTGGCCTAAAAGGGGGTCAAATTTAGTCTAGGCCTCAAATCGGGCCTTCTGGCAAAAATGCTTTTTAAATATTAAAAATAGTAATCGTATTGGTAGGAACATGATTTTCACATATGTTTTACAGAAAAGTGTGCCGATTCATAATCCGGTGGTTGCACCGGCCTACGTCGCTCCCAGACCTAGTTAGCCTCCTAGGGGGCGTGGCCAAATTTGGCTTACACGTTCACGTTCGGGGGATCGATTCAAGCGCGACGACTTGCTCGCCTCCTCGATCACATGCCCGGCGCCAAAGTTAGGCCAGTGCGAAAGGTTGTAAAGCGCGGGCTTTGGGGGGCCGAATCTCAGGAACCACGACAGATTTTGGCACGCAACCACCTCAGGCAGACCCGTCCCAGGCCCCCGAACAACATACCGAAAGATGGGACCGGTGGCGCCAGCCGAACATTTTTTGTCCGTTTTGGCCCAAACAAATGAAGTCGTATTGGGGCCTATGGGTGGAAGACCGTATTTTTTGGCTGAAATCAGACAGGGGACTTTTTTTTCCTGGGGGGTTTTCTGGGAATTCGACACCAGATTCTGACCGTGCGGCCCCACGGGAGTGCACACGTCAAAAATCGTGTCAATCGGCCTCTCCGTTGAGGAGTTATGGCCAAAAAGAGAACGCCATTTTTTTGCGAATTATTACGTAATTACCAAACTAGCCAAAAGAGCACCCAAACGACAAGCTGCAGCTACGAAACTGCCGGGGCTCGCTCGGGGGGACGCCGGCATGTGGAATCGGCGTTTGTTTGGTGAAAATCGGTGGAGAAAAGCCATTTTGGCAAGCACATGGTGAAAAAGGCGGGAAAAGTGCCCACGGGGCCCAAACGAACCCTTTAAACGTAGCGAACGGCACGAATTCCACGTATTTGTTTTGGGCCGGAGCCGGGACGCACCCAAAAAAGTTTGGTGCGACTACGACAAATGGAGGCCGAACCGCGGCCTAAAAGGTGGTCAAATTTAGTCTAGGCTCCAAATCCGGCCTTCTGGCAAAAGTTAATTATTAAAAATAGTAAACGTATTCGCAGGAAAATGATTTTCACACACCTTTTACAGAAAAGCGTGCCGATTCACAATCTGTTGATTGCACCTGCCTAAGTGTCTCCCAGACCTAGTTAGCCTCCTTGGGGGCGTGGCCTAATTCGGTTTTCAGTTTCCGGGCGGGGGCGGGGGCGTCGGCGCGACAAGCCGCTCGCCTCCTCGATCGGACGCCAAAGTTACACCACCGCCAATATGTGACTGCCGAGGGCCTTGGGGGGCCAGAAACGGGGTCAAAAATCCACTTCATTTTGGCATACAAAACAAGTAGCCCAAAATGAAGTGACCACGACCTTGCAGAATGCTTCATTTTGGGCTACTTACAAGGTATGCCAATTTGAAGCCACCTGTATCTAGGACAAAGGTCAACCTCGTTAAAGGCAGGGTCCGTAAGTTGATGTTATCAGAGCAAGGAGGGGGAGATTTTAAAATTCGAAAGGCTGTTACTCTATCCCGGGCCTTCCTAAATGAGCCAAAAGCCACGCCTCCTAACGTGCACATGCAGGGAAAGCCGAGTCAAGAGAGAGAACATCGGAAATGCAGCGCTATTGGTCAACGTGGTAGGCTTGCATAAATTATTAGCTTAGCTGTAAAGCCAGGGGAGGGACTTAGGAGAAAAATAAAATATGAAAGATGACTTACTTTTTCTCATAGAACAAGGTCAGATGATCACATTTAAGCATTTTTAAAGTTATTTTAACAATTCCAACGTACGTACCCTGCCTTTAAGGCGTCCCTTTAATATTCAGACTTTTAAAGTTTAAACCTCCCAGTACAATGTGAGCTGAAACTCGGCTTCTGCTTAACTTAGAGACTTCAAAATTTTACTGTAGCTTCAGGTGACCCTCAGGTCTGACCAGCAGAATTTTTAGGCTGCTAGGCCATTCAGAAAGGTTAAAGGTCACCCCCCCCCCCCCAAAATGGCTGGTGAAAATCACCCATTTTTGGCCATTTTTCAGGGGGTAGAGGGGTCCCTGAGTGGCCTAAAATTCTGCACATATTTCCCAGGGTAGATACTAGTGAGATATAGGTGCTTGCAAAATTTGGTGCAGATTGGACATTGGAAAGTGGGTAAGAAAAATCCCTAGAGGTCAATTGAAGGACTTTGATGAAATGGAGATTTAAAAATGATGATGTTATGGTCCATAACTTTGGTTCTGAGTGGGTTAGAGACGTGCGGTCTGTTTCCCTGCACTCCAAATAATCCTAGGAACAAGTAGTAACAGGAATGGAGTTGATAGGACGTAAGTTTCAAAAATGGCGCTCTGCATCAAGCGGTCAGAAGTACAGTCCAGGGGTCAAAGGGGTCCCTGAGTGCCCTAAAATTATGAAAATATTCCTGTAAGTATGTAGGGCGGATATATAAATGCCTGCAAAATTTGGTGATAATTGGCCATTGGGAAGTGTGTAAATAAAATCCAAAAATGTGGTTTCCAGCATTGGTCAGTAATTGACTCTTATCAAAATCAAATGTTTTGCACCATACCTTTGGTTCTGAGTGGGTTAGAGACATGCAGTCTGTTTCCCTGCACTCCAATAAATATGAGGAACAAGTAGAAACTGGAATGGAGTTGATAGGACATACGGTTCTTAAATGGCACTCTGAATCAAGCGGTCAGAAGTACAGTCCAGGGGTCAAAGGGGTCCCTGAGTGCCCTAAAATTATGAAAATATTCCTGTAAGTATGTAGGGCGGATATATAAATGCCTGCAAAATTTGGTGATAATTGGCCATTGGGAAGTGTGTAAATAAAATCCAAAAATGTGGTTTCCAGCATTGGTCAGTAATTGACTCTTATCAAAATCAAATGTTTTGCACCATACCTTTGGTTCTGAGTGGGTTAGAGACATGCAGTCTGTTTCCCTGCACTCCAATAAATATGAGGAACAAGTAGAAACTGGAATGGAGTTGATAGGACATACGGTTCTTAAATGGCACTCTGAATCAAGCGGTCAGAAGTACAGTCCAGGGGTCAAAGGGGTCCCTGAGTGCCCTAAAATTATGAAAATATTCCTGTAAGTATGTAGGGCGGATATATAAATGCCTGCAAAATTTGGTGATAATTGGCCATTGGGAAGTGTGTAAATAAAATCGACAAATGTGGTTTCCAGCATTGGTCAGTAATTGACTCGTATCAAAATCAAATGTTTTGCTCCATACCTTTGGTTCTGAGTGGGTTAGAGACATGCCGTCTGTTTCCCTGCACTCCAATAAATATGAGGAACAAGTAGAAACTGGAATGGAGTTGATAGGACATACGGTTCTTAAATGGCGCTCTGCATCAAGCGGTCAGAAGTACAGTCCAGGGGTCAAAGGGGTCCCTGAGTGCCCTAAAATTATGAAAATATTCCTGTAAGTATGTAGGGCAGATATATAAATGCCTGCAAAATTTGGTGATAATTGGCCATTGGGAAGTGTGTAAATAAAATCCACAAATGTGGTTTCCAGCATTGGTCAGTAATTGACTCGTATCAAAATCAATGTTTTGCACCATACCTTTGGTTCTGAGTGGGTTAGAGACATGCAGTCTGTTGTATGTAGGACATACGGTTCTTAAATGGCACTCTGAATCAAGCGGTCAGAAGTACAGTCCAGGGGTCAAAGGGGTCCCGGAGTGCCCTAAAATTATGAAAATATTCCTGGGAGTAGGTATCACTAATACAAAAGTGCCTGCCAAATCTGGTGAAGATTGGACATTGGGAAGGGTGTAAAGAAAATCTACAAGTGTGGTTTCCAGCACTGGTCAGTAATTGACTCATCAAAATCAAATGTTTTGGTCCATAACTTTGGCTCTCCCATGTCTCGCAGAGTGGGGACACTTTTAAATGTTCTCATCTTAGAAAATTTGAGTGTCCATAGGTCCCCCACAGCCAATAAGCAAAGTAAAGTTATTAAAAAAGCCATTATTCAAAACACACAATGATTGTTGATGCTGAATTAAATAGGCTGCACAAACCTAGGATGGCAAGTAAGGCTCTAGCCAGAAGTTCGGGTCCTGGTGGCTTGCTAGCAAAGGGCTTCTGCTAGCACATTTACCAATGTGGTGTAGAAGGCTTCAATCAACAGCACAGCACCCGATGTATTGCAGATGAGCTTTTCGAGCAACACAAGCCTTGGTGTGGTGCTGATGTCTTCCACTAGCAACACAGATGCAGTTGGTTCAGCCGGCAGCAAAGGCCCTGGTGTGATGCAGATGGCCCCAGCCAGCAGCACAGGCCCTGGTGTGGTGCCTATGGGTCCAGCCGGCAGTACAGGCCCTGATGTGATGCCTATGGGTCCAGCCATCAGTGCAGGCCCTGGTGAGGCTCAGTTGGTTTATGCTAGCAGCACAGGCCCTGGTGTGGTGCCTATGGGTCCAGCTGGCAATACAGGCCCTGGTGAGGCTCAGTTGGTTTATACTAGCAGAAGAGGCCCTGGTGTGGTGCCTATGGGTCCAGCTAGGCCCTGGTGTGGTGCAGATGGCCCCAGCCAGCAACACAGGCCCTGGGGTGGTGCAGATGGATCCAGCTGGCAGCACAGGCCCCGGTGCAGTGAGATGGACTCAGAAAACAGCACAGGCCCTGGTTGAGGCTCAGTTGGTTTATGCTAGCAGCACAGGCCCTGGTGTGGTGCAGACAACTTCTGGTAGTAGCAGAGGTCCCCAAAAAAACATTTTCCAAGAATTTACAGAATAGTTTAAAATACTCTTAAAAAGCTTGTTAGAAAATACTAAAATCCATTTAAGATAGTAAAAAAACAAACAAAAAAAATACCCCAAAATTCAAAGCAGACATTCAACAAGGAGACATGCTGCTGCCATCTTGGAATTCACAGAATCGAGACTGAGCCTGATGATCATACTGAATCACATGACAGCGGCAGGAATCTCTAATGCTGCGTTCACACCGGCCTTGACGTATGCGTCGCCTGCGTCAAGTTTCAATGTTAAGTCTATGGTAAGGCACATCAGAGCTGCGTCAAAGTCCCTGCGTCGCTTTGTGAGCGTTGGTCACGTCAAAGCTTGATACTTTTCACGCTTTTCAAGCTTCAATGCAAACGTCAAAGCGAGCAACGTTAGCAACGCAAACGTCAAAGCAAGTTCAGCTAGCTGAACTTTCTGCGTCGCTTTACAAGCGTCAACCAATCAGAGCGCCAGTTGATACATCACAGCAGAGCGAGGGAAGAAGACAAATTCATTCAGCAATGGAGGAGAAACTTATCGCCGTTTACAACTATCGGGAACTGTATGACCCGTCTTGCTACGCTTACCGAGATCGGAATAGAAAGAACCTTGCTTGGAGGAAGATTGCTAGAGAACTCGGCGTGTCGGGTGAGTGTTTTTTCAACGTTTATGCCGCCTTGCTGTACTTGCTTCTGTACGCAGCTCCTGCAGTAGATGGTTAAATTCCCCGAAATCAGAGCGCCTCTCGAGGATGGGGTGAACCCACAAACGGGGCTGATGCGCCCGACGACAACGATATCTTGATTTTATTAAATAAATCCAAGCCATTGTCTCGATAGGATCTGCCATTGTTACAAACATCTGGCAACAGAGATCCGCGCACGCGCTCTTTCCTCCCTTCCCCTCCCCGTGGGGCCAATGCAACCGTCAAAGCAAGCTGCGCCAACGCAAGCTGCGCCAACGCAAGCTACGTCAACGTCAAAAATATATAGGCGTCAAAAACAGCATGAAGTATGCGTTGTTTGACGCATACGTTAAGGCCGGTGTGAACACAGCATAAGTTCAACTGCTGATTGCAGATGCAATTATATTAATGCAGATTAATGTAAACTCTTCAAGGGTCAAAATCTTCACACACATCATTCTGCATAGTGAAGGTCAGACAATTTGTGTATTGATCTTGAGAAGTAAGACTCATTAAATAATAGTTATATAATTAGACAAATGTTGAAACTTTATATTTTGAGACATTTGGTCAACAACAAAAAAACCCAAGATGTGCAGGCACTGATAACTGTATCTAAAAACCTTCATTTTTGTCAAGATTTGCCTGATTTAACTGTTGTTACCCTTGCTTAAGCCCCAAAAAGAGTATAACCTGGGTCAAATGTGTTATTGTGGCTGACACACCTACAAAATGAGGACTCGCAGAGTGACGTCACTGAAAGTGTGTTAAAAGTGTGTTTTGTTCCAAAACTGGCCAGTAGGGGGCAAAACTGAAAGTGAGCAAAAACGCTAAACACACTTAAACACACTTTTTCATAAAATTGTGATATTTCAAGACATTCGAGATTTTTGGTTTGGGAGCATGTTGGGGGCCTCTAGAACACTTTAGAAGGCTCGGAAAAATGAGGACCTCAAAAATGTCCTCATTTTTCCGAGCGTCCTCATTTTGTGAGTGTGTTATCATAAAATTGTCCTCAGTTGTCACGAAAACAAGTGCACACACACACACACACACACACACACACACACACACACACAGATTAAAGGCTAAATGTCCTCACAAAGGAAAATGTCCACACAATAAAGGTTGCTTGTCAAGGGTAGGTCCTCACAAGTATAGTGATACAAACACACACACACACACAGATTTAAGGCAAAATGTCCTCACAAAGAAAAATGTCCACACAATAAAGGTCGCTTGTCAAGGGTAGGTCCTCACAAGTATAGTGATACAAACACACACACACACAGATTTAAGGCAAAACTTTGTGGGGACATGGCAAAATGTCCTCACAAAGAAAAATGTCCACACAATAAAGGTCGTTTGTCAAGGGTAGGTCCTCACAAGTATAGTGATACAAACACACACACACTTATAGAGGAGTTGACTGAATTGATTTTTTTTTGTGATAAAGTTACAAAAGGGTGTGACATCATTACTTCTCAATCCCAGAGCTGGCAGCATCTAATCCCTTCAACAGCCCAGGACCAAGCTTCACACCATGGGAGATCGGGCCTTTCAAGCTGCAGCTCCACGTTTGTGGAACATGCTTCCAGAACCACTGAGAGCTCCACAGAGTGTGAAGTGTTTTTAAAAACAGCTGAAAACATTTTTATTCAAACAGGCCTTTTAAATTATTTCATACTGATTTTTAACTTTGTCAAAGAATTTCTATGCTTCTCTATTTTCATTCTGTATCACACACACACACTCACACACTCCCACACACACACACTTGAACACACCCACTACCTTATCTCTTACTTTAAATAAACTGTGTTGGCAGCCGCTCGGGGCAGACTGTACTCTGTCCTGAGTTGGTCTGTCAATCCTTTGCAAACGATTCTGTGTGGTTTATTGTCTCTCTTATTTCCTCAGTTCCGGTTGGGGTAATTGACAAAATCCCTAACATAAATTGGTCCTTCGAGCGGAGCCTGGTCATCTCGCTGTCGACGCCAAACGCCACCGCCGGACATAGTCGCGACACATCAAAATCCTCCAGCGCCCGGCTTTCGCTGGGGGTCGGTGTTTGGACTCTGACGTCGCCAGGGGGCCACCAGGTCTGCGAACTCAAACAGCTGAGCTGGGGAGATCTGGTGAGACATTTTGTTGTGTGTAGATCCTGACTCAGAGTACCCTAAAGTTTGGCTTTTGAGCGTTTGGCCGATATAAACGCAATTAGTGGCAGGTCTTTGGGCGTTTTGCCAGGAAATAAACGCTACTCTGGACTTATATGCTGTTAACTTGGAGCACCCTAAATTATGGCTTTTGGGCGTTAGGCCTTATTATAAACGCTGATATTGGCAGGTTTTGGGCGTTTTGCTGTGGAATAAACGCTATCTCCAGTTATATGCTATTGACACAGAGTACCCTAAATTGTGGCTTTTGGGCGTTTTGCCTTGAGATAAACGCTGTTTGGCAGGTTTTTGGGCGTTTTGCCAGGAAATAAACGCTACTCTGAAGTTAAACAGCTGTGATAGATACGCCGGTAAGGGAACCGTGGGGGTTCCGGATGGTTTTTGAGCGTTTTTTGGCCGTGATAAACGCAATCTCCTGTTGTATGTCGGTCTGTCTATCTGGTCGTTCATTGGTTGTTTGCTGTTGAATGTGTGAGAGAGTGAATGGACTTATAACTCCCTTATAGTGAGGGGAGCTTATAACTCATTTTGCTCACGCACTTCTCGTACCGGTGGTCTGGGTGTTATAGAGGTTGGTTTTCACGCCGTAAATTGAATCTCGCTGTGTTTTCTACACAGTAGAAGGGCAGATTCAAAAAGCCTGACTCAGACTTTGTGCCGGGGGAGTTGTGTGTGATTTACGTCATCATGGGGAACAAATCTTCCCAAATACCTTTAAACAAGGACGGTGCATTTATGGAGGCCAAAACGCCTCAATGTGGTGAAATTTCTAGAAAATGGATTAAACGCCATGGTTTTTCTGGTAATCTGCTTGTTGCAGACATTTTGAAGCTTCAGGGTGATCTTAAGATTGAGATTATAAAGGCAAAAAAAGGAGGCAGAAAGAGCAAGCTAAAAACTGAATATGAGTTCTCTGAGTTGTGGCTGCAGGAGGCTTCCCGTCGGCTGAGCGGGAGGGAAAGGCGAGCTGCACAGAAAGCACAGAAAAAGCAAAACAGAGATAGCCAGGTCTTGGGCTTGATAACGCCGGAGGAGGAGACCNGTTATCAAGGTCAAAGCAGCAGATTTAACAGAATCATCTGTTCTGGCTTCTATATAAAGACTAATTTTCTTCACACAAAAAACTGAATGCCACCTTTTGTAGAAGAGAATGTTTTATTACGTTCATTTTCAGAGGAATTTGCTCTTCATAAGACTGCTGACACTTCATTCTTATCCCTTTTAAGTCTTGAACAACACAAAGTTGCATGTTTCTATTTAAACCCTTCACAAGTAGTTGCTTGTGGGCTTCGGCGTGGTTTGAGGCCCCACTAGATGTGACATATTACCCACAGAGAATGCTTAAGGCAAGAATGAGCTGTTGACTAAGCTCACACTTCTGAGAATTACAGTGACCTCTAGTGACTTTACTTTGTCCAGCCATGATCAGATTAGTTGTGATGCCAAAAGGGTTCAATGTGCAAAACAAACAGAAAGTGCAATTTAGGTATTTTGCCATCAGTACGTGTTTAATGTCACTTAAACTCATGCTGTGTTTCCACAATAGTTACAAACGCTCTGACAAAACTATACTTGTAGAGCAGGGGTCACCAACCTGGTGCCCCCAGGAATCATGTAGTGCCCACAGGCCTTTTAAACAAATAACACAAGTCTATAATAAAATAAAATAAAAAAAAATTCTGCTGCCATATTTTTTTAATCAAAAATTAATTTATAAAGATTTAAAAATTACAATTTTCTTACAGAAAAAGTAAAATATGTTTATTATACAGTTCAAAGGTCACTATAGTACCAACCAGGTAGCCCTTTGTATAGTTCCACGAAGGATATACCGTATATGATCTGAAATAAACAAGCTAACAGAATTATTTTCTACTTTTAGTGCTAAATAATGCTGTGACAGTATGTTACAATGTAAAATAGCCTTATTTTTGTTTTATTGTGCATAGCTTCGTCTGTAGATGGCACTAAAGAGATTGAAAAAGGGACTCAGCTCAGACTAGAACGCTGGGTCTAATGATTTGATGTTGGGAGAAAGAAACAACGTGCTTAAATTTGAGGTAAAGTTCTACCTCAGGTGTAACAGATTTTCAAATTCTGAAGAATTTGTTCAATTAAATATCCCACATTTTTTATGTCCGTCTGCATTTGAGTCATTTTTCAATTAAAACCTTAGCATTAGTGAGGTTTTCCACTACATGTCTAATATCCATTTGCTTTTGCACTCATTATTTGTATCATTTATTTTCCTATTCATCTTATCTTCTGTTCTTCTCACCTCCTGCATGTAGCTAACAGAGCAGCTGACACGGAGGTTAATAGGATTGTCATTGATTGATTGATTGAGTCTTAACCCGCCCTGCAGAGGCCAAAAGTCTGCAGAGTTGCATCTGCCCAATTATCTGTTGCCTAGGTTCCAATTGTCCGGCGGTTTGATGATGCTCCCTGTCCCATCTGTGTTGAAGACGGCGCTGTTTGCCGACCCATTGATTTATTGTTACTGATCTAGTGCTACCCTCTCATCCTAGACATGCAGGCAGAGAGCGAGCTTGATGATGGTCAGAGGAGCCTTTGAAACTGACACACGGGCACACAGCTGATTGTCCTCTCATTGATTTACAATTACATGCTTTGTCTGAACTAACTGCCCCACCACCTCCTTTTAACTGGGGAGTCACACTTTCCTAACTGAACAGAGGAGAAATGGGACTCAGATGAAAAAGGATGAGGACTGAATGTCTGAATGAAGGAGCAGGGTAACAGTCAAACGGACCCTGAGGATGAATGTCGTATTATTCAACATTAGATGCTAAAAGACAAAAAGAAAACACGCGTATTTATTTATATAGCATGATTTTGATCAGGAAGTCCTCTGAGATTAATATCTCCTTCTGGTCAAGATGACCCACCATTTAAAAATTATGAGCTAATGTTTAATAAGGAAATTACATAAAGATGAATCAAATTAAAACCTATGTCACAAAAACAAAAAAACAACCAGTTACAGAAGAGTTCAGAAGAGCTTTCAACTCTGCCAAAATGTGTTTTGATTATAATATTTGAAATTGGTTTTGCTATTTCTCTAAATTAATTGCTGAGATTTCACTTTGCACATTTCAAAGATCGACCCAGTGGTTTATTTTAGATGATCAACTGACTGGGTCTTTCAAATGCAAGCCATAAGATGCAGCATTCATCAGTTTTAGAAAAAAGTTGTTTACTTTATAAAAAGATAAACAAGCGGATTTATTCAGATAGATTCTCAAAAAGTATTGCATGCATGTTAAAAGAAGTCCTACAAACACAGTCATTGGTTGAAAAGTGTTCTAATAATTCCATGCATCCGTTTTCCTCCGCGTATCCAGGGTCGGGTAGCAGGGGCAGTAGCCACTTAGGCCAGCTCCTCCAGGGGAATCCCAAAGCGGTCCCTGGTCAGCCGAGAAACATAGTCCCTCCAGCGTGTCCTGGGTCTTCCTTTAGGTCTCCTCCCAGTTGGACGTGCCTGGAAAACCTCACCAGGGAGGCGTCCAGGAAGCATCCTGATCAGATGCCTGAGCCACATCAACTGGCTCCTCTCGATGTGGAGGAGCAACGGATCTACTCCAAGCCCCTCCTGGATCACCAAACTTCTCATCCTATCTTTAAGGGAGAGCCCAGACACCCTGCGGAGAAAACTCATTTCGGCCGCTTGTATCCACAATCTCATTTTTTTGGTCACTACCCAAAGCTCGTGACCATAGGTGAGAGAGTAGATCGACAGACCGATGCAACACCTGCATCGCTGCAGACGCAGCATCAATCCGCCTATGGATCTTGTGCTCCATCTTTCCCTCACTCGTGAACATGACCCCGAGATACATAAACTCCTCCACTTGAGGCAAGACCTCATCCCTGACCTGGAGAAGGCATTCTACTCTTCTCCGACTCAAGACCATGGTCTCATAATTCTGCATTTGATGTGTCTGAAATCATCACCTGACACTTGTCTGTCTGTGCAGCAGGAGGGAGGTCTCATGTAACCAGTGAGGCACAGAAAATCATCAAAAGAAGAAGAGCCAGGCTGCCTTAGTCAAACAAACTCTCCAAGTTCAGTTCCAAACTTTCTTTGAAAGTCTGTAAAATATTCATGGACACTCTCTGTAACTTTGACCAAGTTTGATTCAACTTGAAGGCATGAAAGCGGTGCTTTTATGAATGCAGCAGAATAGTAGGTGCTTTGTTAGGCTCATATGAGCTTATCATCAGTTTTAATATCAACACAGACAGAAGTTCTCAGTCATGAAACAATAACAGATGTCAGATTTG
>SSNS01000409.1:425244-554380 GCA_006937985.1 Aphyosemion australe | reverse complement strand
GGTAAACAAACAGCCAAATGTGCCAACAATTATTATTTCTGCTTTTAAGACTAATTTACCTATAAATGATAGGTCTCTGTCATACCAATGGCACAACTTCCCTTGAACTTTAGGGCTTTTATTCTTCCAATTGATCTCTTCCATGCTTTCCCCAATAAAAATTCCCAGTACTTTAATTACATCCGTTTTAATTAACAGGGCTCTATCTTCTTTAACTTCTTTCCAGTTCACATACAGTATTTCACTCTTTTTCCTATTAATAGACATTCCAGAAATTTTGGAAAAGACTTCACATGCATTCAAGCTACGTAAAATTGAAGCACTGTCTGTACAAAGGAAGGTCAAGTCATCCATATACATGGTAAACTTAATTTCCTTTCCCCAACCTGGTGGGGTTATTCCATGTATATTCCTATTTGTCCTTAAGAAGTGTGCCAAAGGCTCAATTGCTAAAATGAACAAAATGGGAGAAAGAGGACAACCTTGTCTGACTCCTGATTTTATATTAAAAGGTGGTACGCATGCTCCATTCACGTTCAAAACACTCTGACAATCCCCATAAATGACAGAAACCCACCTCAAAAAACACTCTCCAAAACCAAAGTAATCAAGAACAGAATTCAAATGTTTATGACTGACACGGTCATAAGCTTTTTCCAGGTCTACACACATAATACTTAAAGGGAAGCCACGCTCTTTACTAAGAAGGTAGCTATCCCTAACCAAACTCAAACTATCTGAAATCTTCCTACCTGGGACACAACACGACTGCTCTACTCCTACTATCCTTTCTATCATTGGCTGAATTCGAAAAAAAATAACTTTTGTTAAAATTTTTAAATCAACTCCCAACAGGGTAAGGGGTCTCCAGTTTCTCAAATCAAAACGTGACCCTTTTTTAAACAACAACGAAATCAAACCTTTTGTCATGGACTGTGGTAAAGAACTTCTTTCAAAACCTTCCTTATATACTTGAAGTAACGGGACTTTCAATAGTGTCCAAAAGGTCGTGTAAAACTCTTTTGGTAAACCATCTAAGCCTGGGGATTTATTGTCCTGCATACTTTCCAAAGCTTTTGTAAGTTCATCCGTGGTTAACTCTTCTTTTAAACATTCCCTATCTAGAGGGTCTAATTTAGGCAAGGATTCAAAAAAGGGGTTTAACAATGTCCAGTCTAAGGTGCAGTCCTCTGCGTACAAGTCTTTATAGAAATTTCTTATCTCTGCTTGAATATCTAAAGGTTCTATAATTTCTTGACCATCTTCCTTAATGAGTTTTGTTATAGTTTCTTTTGTCCGTACTAACTTTCTAAAGAAAAACCTAGTACATTTTTCATTTTCTTCAAAATGTTTAATCCGGCTTTGTATTATTAATCCTTTACTTTTTTCATTCAATGCATTCATCATTTGTTTCTTCAACAGCACTATTTCCTCATTCACCTGAAAACCTGAGTGAAGCAAGGAATAGTATCTCTGAAGTTTAGCTTGCATTCTAGTCACCCACCCTCTCTTTTTTCCTGCCCGTCTCCTCCCTTCCCTACTAAAAAAATCTTTTGTTCTAATTTTAATTTCTTCCCACCACTGGCCGATCGTATCAAAGCACTGTTGTAGTGTAAACCATTGCTGCAATTTTAGTTTATATTTTGACACTATCTTGGTGTCTTCTAAAAGTTTAAGGTTCAACCTCCAAACACCAGGAGACCTTGGTTGGGCTCCTGGGATAAGCAGTACACTACTTAACATGTTATGATCTGAAAAAGGTACACCCACCACATTGCCCGACAATGGGGAGAGCCGATCTGATATCAAAAGAAAATCTATACGTGAAGAGGACCTCCCATTCGACCATGTATATTTAAGGCCTGGAAAAGATAATTGTTGAAAGACATCCATTAGTTTACAATCGGCTATAAGATTTTTTAAGGCATAAGAGCTTGCATCCAGTTTGCCAGAAGAGATCGCATTAAAACCAATTCTTGGTTCCAATATACAATTAAAATCACCTCCCACCACCACATGTCTGGAACAACAAATAAGTGGTTGAAGGTTATGAATCATTGTCACTCTCTCTTGGATATCATTAGGAAGATAAACATTAATAATTCTAATTCGAGCTCCTCGAAATAACCCATCCACCATCATAATCCTCCCACATTCTACAACTGTCATCCTTTCTACTATAAAAGAAAAACCCCTCACAAGTATTCCCAACCCTGATGCTCGATTCTGGTTATCACCCGACCACCAAGATTTACCATGTTTCCATCGGGAACATAAAAACTGATAATTTTCTCTATATGACAAAGAAACCTCTTGTAAAAGAAAAATGTCTCCACCACTATTACTTAAAAAATCAAAAACTGACCGGCATTTCAGTTCAGCATTCAGGCCTCTAGTATTCACAGAGTAGATACCCAAGGTTTACATAACCTATATTGGGGAGACAAAAGCAAAATAGCCAAAGGGGTAAAACAAAATCTAAATAAAAAACAAAAGACAACACGAAGGGGAGGATATTCTCACCAACAACAAAAAAAAACATCCTATTGTTAATTGGTCATCTTCACTCTCTTCTTCTTCTTCCTCTGTCCTTTCCAACTGAACTCTGAGTTGGCTTGTGAATCCACTGAAGGGTCATCTAATGTCTGCAACCTGTTGGAAGAGGGGGGTGTAGTAGAGGGAAAGGAGGTTCCAGGAGTCGTTATTATAATTGAAGCTCCACTTGCTACGTTCAATATAGGGTCTTCCGGTGAGTCCGTGGGGGTTTGTTGCAAACGTTTTCGACTGCTCCCCTGCTCCGGTGAAGGGGGGGGGCAAAATGTCGTGGTCAAACCCGGCATCTACTGTTAGTTCTGGTCCTGTGGATAAGGAAGGAGTGACAAAAAGGGGGCGTGCTGGTTCTTCAGCGTCAATGTTCATCAACAGTTCCTCAATTATATCCTTGCATTCCCCAACCAGGGGGTCAGGTATTTGAAATGGGGGCAAGGTGTCTTCACTGTTTATTTGAGATGGACCAATGGCCAAAGAGACCAATTCTCCTTCACCACCCCTCGGCTTCTCGGCACTGGTTTCCGTTTGCAGACTTTCACCCACATTTGAAGGTAGTTGGTCAGACTCAACCACAGGTGGTGCACTTGCCAAACTTTCAGCTTGACTTCCCTCTCTTTGATGGGTTCTCAGCAAAGGGTCCTCTGTCGAAGTTGATGCTACAGTGGGGAGGGGGGGAAGGCCAGGAACAAAGGGAGAGTCTGACGCTATGGGCCACCGAAGCTTGTTGGCATAAGAATCCGGGCATGACCTAAAGGAGTGGTCAACTTTCCCACACAGGTTGCACTTCATTGGTTTGGGGCAGTCCTTTGTTAAATGATTTTTACTCCTGCAGTTCTTGCAGAGAGACATGGGACAGTCAGAAGCCAAATGATCTCTAGAATGGCATTTGTGGCACGATTTTGGTTGGCCTGGATAAAACAAAAAGCCCCTAATTGAGCCTAATTGAATAATTGAGGGCAGGTGAATCAGCTCCCCCGTCAGCTCGTCACGTTTTAATTGGACATGGAAGCGTCTTGCCCCCGTTCGTATCCCATCTTCATCTCTCAATTCTTTGCCTGTTGTGGTTTTACACTTAAACGACAGCCATGTGTAGATGTCCTCAGTCTTTACTCTCTCCGAGTACATAATTACAGTGACAGGCCTCATGTCGACATCCGATAAAGGAAACATCCTCACCTTATTCAAGCAAGGTCTTGAAGCCTTTGCGGAGTTGAACTTGCTCACACACTGTTCCAAGCCAGCATTTGTTGCAAAAATGACTTCAAAGTTCTTTTTCCCAGGAAATCCAAAGATGTAGTCAATCTGGTTGGGTGAAAAGTCAAGCTCTTTCTGAACTATGGTGCGACTAAATTGGAGTCGATCCATTTCCAGGTCCTCCTGTAGTTCAAATCTTACAGCATTTCTTCTATTACTTGCCATTATGCAAAGAAGGTGTTGAATTTTTTTAGGTAGGGATCACCAAGGTAAGCGCAACCATAATGTTGTAGTCAAAACTCTCCTTGATCATGGCGTCTCCCCTGCCAGGTAAGTATGAGGAGAAGTGGCCTGACAAAGAAGGCCCATGAGTCGTGAACCCTGACTGGTGTGTTTCTAAAAGCCTCATTATTGAGTTCAACCCAAACAGCAACTGCTCTGAGGCGGAAATGTGTTTGTGCTCAGTCATCACTTATTGTCTCATTTGCCAACACAAAGTACATTTCCACAACAAAGAAAGATGTAAACTGAAGTAAAAAACAAGCCACACCCACTTTCCACGACAACAAATGCCATTCGTTTGCGCAACCGTAGAATGCAGTTCAAATATTTTAACACAGCATGTAACTGCACCGCTGGGACCTCCTGAGCTTCCTTGGTCAGCTTGAGCTAAACTAGCCAGTCCAACTCTGCCTAGCGTAGCAATAGTTTCCATTTGACACAACACTCAGGGGAGAGCGCGTACGCAGTCCCCCACTACCAGAAATAATGCAGTCAAGATTCCCACATTTGGGGAATTCGCAAAGGTCAGCACGGCCGCAGTGCAATGGTCGAGCCTCGCCTTGGGTGAGCCACCTTCATGATCATGGCATCTCCCCTGCCAGGTAAGTATGAGGAGAAGTGGCCTGACAAAGAAGGCCCATTAATGAGTCGTGAACCCTGACTGGTGTGTTTATAAAAGCATCATTCTTGAGTTCAACCCAAACAGCAACTGCTCTGAGGCGGAAATGTGTTTGTGCTCAGTCATCACTTATTGTCTCATTTGCCAACACAAAGCACATTTCCACAACAAAGAAAGATGTAAACTGAAGTAAAAAACAAGCCACACCCACTTTCCTCGACAACAAATGCCATTAGTTTGTGCAACCGTTGAATGCAGTTCAAATATTTGAACACAGCATGTAACTGCACCGCTGGGACCTCCTGAGCTTCCTTGGTCAGCTTGAGCTAAACTAGCCAGTCCAACTCTGCCTAGCGTAGCAATACTTTCCATTTGACACAACACTCAGGGGAGAGCGCGTACGCAGTCCCCCACTACCAGAAATTATGCAGTCGAGATTCCCACATTTGGGGAATTCGCAAAGGTCAGCACGGCCGCAGTGCAATGGTCAAGCCTCGCCTTGGGTGAGCCAATTCAATTTTCAATTTTTCCGTTTTTTTATTTACAGTTCAATATTTACACGACATTGTAATATCTTCCCTCCTTTACATAAAAGAAAAACACCACTTATAAAAACACAAGAAATCGGAGGAACAACCAAAGGAGAAAAAAACAAAAAATTCCACAAGAAAGAAAGATGTTAACTGACAAGCCACACACACATTGCACGACAACAAATGCCATTAGTTTGCACAACCGTAGAATGCCGTTCAAATATTTTAACACAGCATGTAACTGCACCGCTGGGTCCTCCTGAGCTTCCTTGCTCCTTGGTCAGTGTGAGCAAAACTAGCCAGTCCAAAGTGGAATAACACACTACAGGCTGATCCACCTTTGATGTATTGTCCTTTAAACAAGTCAAAATAAGTTTCAGTAGTGTGTGTAGCCTTCAGTTGTCTGTATGACCTCCTTACAATGCCTGGGCATGCTCCTGATGAGGTGAAGTCACGCATGGTGTTACAATTCTCCCGTGATTTTGTGACTTTGCGGGACCAGTGGTGTGGAATGCTTTTGCTTCCGTTTCACTTTTGGAACGCTCCCAGTGGTGAATGAGCTCACGGGTAATACACCGCTATTACATTACGCGCCACTTTCACGTCCAGTGGAAAGAAGGGGTGTTCCAGAGTGATGGGCGCAATATATGTAAATATATACATATATATTCATACATATATATATATATATATATATATATATATATATATATATATATATATATATATATATATATATATATATATAAAAAATATATATATATATATATATATATATAAACCAAATATACCAATTTTTTAAAAACTAATTTTTATTTTTATTTTTTTGGTCATACGAAAATTACAATTTCAATGCAGGTCACATCACAGGTTTGTCCAAAGCATGTTATGGGTTATATAGGTTATAATATCCAGTGCACAAATTATGTACATGGAATCACTTATAAAAATAAAGAGGAAACTAATACGGTCAACACCACTGTGGAACTAGATTTCATTCCTGTTATCAATAAATTGCATTAATACTTCATGCAATACATAAGTACATCAAATTGAGAGATATCTTTTGATTCCAGACTATTCTTCCTTAAATGGCTCAGTTTTCATTTGTAATCCTGCCATTATTCTCTCCATATATATCTCCTGTATTTAGTTTTTCCATTAAGTTATAGTGGGGGGCTGAGGTTTAAGCCAACAAATAGTAATCATTTTTTTAGCAATTAAGATTAATATTTTTAGTAGGGAGAGGTTAGTTTAATGTAAAATTATTTAGAAAGATCCACAGTATTATACTGTTTGGTTCTAGAGGTATTTCCACTTCTAAGCATTTTCTAATTTCACTTTGTATAGCCTTCCAATTTTCTGTTAATTTTGGACAGTCAAAAAATATATGAGTATGATCTCCTACTTGACGGCAATCTCTCCAGCAGTGAGCCGATGTTGTACCAAATTTAGAGGTTATAAGTGGAGTTCTGAAGTATCTTAATTTTTCATTCAAATTCTCTTAAGGTCAGGCTTCTTGTTGTCTTATGTCCTTCTTCCAGAGTCTGTTCCCAGTGTCCATTATTATATTAATTTCAAGTTCCCATTTTTCCTTAAATAAACCTATTTTTAAAGGCATACTATGCAACTTTTTCATATTTTTAAAGGGGTCATCATCTATAATACCGTGGATATCTACATCCTATTATAGTCTTTTAAACCATTAAAATAAATTGTATTTGAAAAATAAATAATGTGCTTTTTTGATCATTTTCTGTAAAGGGCATATTTTCTCGCAAGATCACACGTGACATTTCGGCTGTCTCGGACGCGCGCGGGACTGAGGGGTGCGTTGATTGGTGGAAGGAAGCAGGACGCAGCTTCAGCGTCTTGCTCCAAAACAACAAAAGTTATAACTCAACCCGACCTGGCAGTGACCTACGGGATCCAACCGTGTATGTACGAGCCCTCGCCTCACGCGTAATGGCGCCCTCGCTTGTTGTTGAGTTGGGACAAAGCAAGCTAACAGCCAGGCATCGGCTCTTATGCTGTTGTGAAGATGGAATACACAAACCGATCGGAGTTTTGTTTCCCATAACACGGATTATAACATGAGTCGTCAACGGTAAGACATAATTTATGCATTTCATGTTATGAAATGAGCTTTGTTGTGCTGGTTTGTTCGCTGCTGGTTCATATTTGTTTATATTCTACCTTTGTGTCGGCATATACGGCCAGAACTCAAGTTCTTGTTTTGGAATGCGCGTGCTCGTGGGGTGCATGTGAGCTGGTTGAAGAAGGCAAGATTAAACAAACGCTTCAATGTTAAATATCGGCTTCTCAGCCAGTGAAAAATGATTAGGAAGCCATTATAGACATTTTTTCAAGTGGAAAAGTGAAAATTTCAGGTGATGACTCCTTTAAATAATTTTCTTGAGCTATCAGTATGTGCTAAAATGACCCTTTACAGTGTTAATGAAATGTCACTCAGGCCCCCACCGCCCTCTGTGACCAGTATACCGCATTGGCAACTTCAGAGTGCCGGTCCAATCTTTATTGGATTTAGAAAAAAGGAACTGACATACCTGGCGCTGCAGTCTGCTTCCAGCATGTTTTAGATCATGAACACAGCGGATTTGTTTGATTTAGTGATGAACCACTCCTGTAGACACTAATGAAGGCTGAGGAGAAATGTCAGCAGTTAGATAAGGTGTTAAATAGACAAACGCACAGTGAGGAAATAAGTTTCACTTTTGCTTTCACTAATGGACACGAGGGGGTGCTAAAAGCAAGCCAAAATTGCATGTAATTTTAATTTAGTCAAATAAAATTACTTTCCATTTTAAAAGTGTTTTAAAATAGCACTAAAACTAAAAGATGTTGGATGACTAAATTTTGACTAAAATTGAAACTTTCTTGTCAAAATTAACACAGCACACACCCACACTCAGTAACTACTTCACCCAAGTATTTTTCTGACCAAAGCAGGGACGAGACCAGGGACCCTTGAAATCTGATTGGCCACCTCAGGAGCCACCCCACTGAGTTCCATTTAAATTGACATTTGTGGACTACAGGCCAACAGAACATTCATTTTTATTCTTTTTTTTTTTTCATATCGACATAAATAGTATTTAGAATAACCATGCCAGTTCCACTCCACTCCAGTTGGTGGTGGTAATGCACCAAGAAGTGACTTGCAAGCCACCAACAGCTTGAAGAAGAAAAAATTGGTCACGACAATGTAGAGCTCACAAATCCACTATGAAAAAACTAATAATTTTGTGAGGGGTAACCATAGGTGCCCCCCACCTGGGCCACCCCGTTTTAAAAGGCCTAGACACGCCTCTGGACCAAAGGCTGGGGGTAGAACCTGTAACTGTGTTGCTGCAACACAGAGCTGCCAACTGTGCCATCATGTTATTTCTTTTTAAACTTTTGAAATTTAAACTTTTCAAAAATAATATATATATATATATATATATATATATATATATATATATATCAGGGTACTTCTAATCCCAAATAGCTAGATGAAATTTAAAAAACAAAAGCTTAGGTTAATGACAGCTAGGAAACATACAAAAAATCCACACACCTTGATACAAAGTTTAAAAAATTCTTTATAATATTGTACAATGATATTTTTGTGCAAGAGGTTGTTGGTGCATTGAGACCTGTACATTATGAACAAAAGCACTTAAAAGTCATGGCAACCTGAAAACAGGGTTATAATAAAACCATTTCACCAGTTTACAATAGTTGTATGGGACCAGATTACATTATTTGTATAAAGTGCAGAGAAAATAACAACTTACACTAAAAACCTGAAGTGTTTTTGCAACTGACTGTAAGCCCTCCATTTGGTTGGATGGGCTTCATCAAAAACTGTTGTTTATAGAGAAAATACACTGTAATACAAACTGTATGGGTTACAAATCTGTTCAATATATTTAATCTTACAAATATCAATATGAATAGTCATAAAAAAGTTATCTAAAATGCTCTTTTATAGTTACAAATAGATGCTTGCCCCTATTTCTCTTTTAAAGCATCTTGGTTTTGTTTTTGCCTCATTTCCCCGCCACTGAATAAGAAATGACCTGAAGTACAAGAGAAGGTTCACACTTTTTTTCAGGGGAATAAGACATCGATGACACAAAAGATGTAAGAAAATATATGCACTGTTACTGACTAGATTACATATTTCATATATATTTTATAAATGTTTCATAGTTATAATGTGTCATGATTACAAAAGCAAGTGAAGTCAGCATCACAGTTAAATCTCAAGAATACAGGAGAGCAAAGAGGCATTGAGCGGTCCAATGAATTCAGCACCTCTGTGTTAAAACACCAGCAGCTGAGGACTCCAGGGGATTTTCTAGGTCTGCTGGGAACCCTGTGAATAGAAAGAAACACTGAAAAAGTGTGAAAGACGCTATAAAATGGCGCTAGTAATGTTATTTATTTATTCTCCTTACTGAGTTGGTTCGTTTACGTTTCCAGCAGTCGGGATTGAGTCTTTTCTGCTCCTCGGCCAAAGCCTTGGCTTCCATGGTGTACATCCTCCTCTCTTCACTCTTCATCTTCTTCCACTTATCACCCAGGATGACGCTAATGGCTCTGGAGTGAATGGTTGGAAACAGAGAAAGATTCATTCCTTGTTAAAACATCCTCTTTTTTTGGTTTCCTTTAAAATTCCTTCCAGAGAAAATATCAACTTCTGTTCATTTCACATCTGAAAACTAAAGCTCTAAGAATTACACATACAGATTTTTATATACAGGGTTCGTACACATTTCCAGTTAAGATTTTCCATGACTTTTCCAAGAATTTTCCATAACCTTTAACCAATTTTCCATGACCAAAACTAATTATTTTTTTCACTTGCAGTATTTTACCCTCTTCTCACACACGTACGCACGCACACACTTGATGCCCTCAAAGGCCTTGGACACATGGAGATCGCCCTTCTCCACCATGTTCCCAATGTCAATATGTGAGACCAAAGTTTTTAATGCTCGATCAGATATTGTGACATTTTCAAGCCATCTGTTTTTGCAAAACTTGAGCATGGTGATGCTGCATCCAGTAGCTTTGATGAAGTTCTCACTGCATGCAGGAGCATCGTGGAATAGCCAAATACAAAGGTAAAAGCAAGTGCTCTACGTTCGCATCACTAAATGCAATTTTTAACACATGCAGACCACAAGAACCAATGTTTAGGAGTGACTTGTCCACCTGTTGTTGCATCTCCTGCTGGATCATGTCAAAAACCTTCCAGTTCACATTATGCCTGTCCATTGACAGCTGGAAAAGTTTTGTAATTCTAGCTTCAGACAATGTTTTCCACATCTTTTCCACTAAATCTGTAGCAGCAGAATGTTCAAGAAATTCAGAGGCAAAATATTTGCTTTTAACTTGTCCTCCTTCCCTCAAGCGTATGTGTGAATGCCCATAATACATTGTGATGTTACATATCACAACGTATTAAGTTTGTTCGGATGCTTCTTTCATTAAGTCTCTTGAAATGGTGGAAACTTTCAGAGAATCTGCAGTGGCTTTCAAAAGCTTTTAGTTATTGACAGATGTGACCGAGGTGTTTTTGCAAACACTGTATAATTAATACTCCTGGAGAGGGTATAATTACACAGAGGATTCTGGGGGGGCTCAGAGACGGGGGGAGGCGTGGGGTCTATTTTGCCTTGGCCCCTAAAATGCCTCGAGACGGCCCTGGGTGTGGGGCTGAGTATTGAAGGTGATCTGAAAAATAGCGGAGTGCACGGTGCGCAGCCGCGAGGAAAATTCACCGGAGCACGGAGCTCCGCAGCAGCGGATCGCATCAGACACAAATAGAAGACAGAAAGTTCCATATCATTTTAGTGGACATTAACGATCGCGTGTTAATTATATTTTTGGTGGCGTGACTTTGAGAATGTTACTGTGGCCGTGCGCAGCTGCCTGCGGAGCGCAACAATCAGCGCCCTGCTGCTCTCTGCCTCTCCGCTTAAAAGAATCCCTGCAACACTCCATATAAATAACCTAATATTGGTAGAAACAGGATCTTTTCTCTGGCTCTCTGAGTGTGTAGGTTGAGGGTTTCCAGCTCCCCCGTAATATGAACCCTGCTCCTGGATGAAAACCCGGACACTTTCACCAATATAGGAACCGCTCCCTCCCCCGGACGCACCGGACAGAGAGTGAAAAGTGGACATGTCCGGGGAAAAGACCACGTTTGGTCAACCTAGTTATAGCAAAATTCCAAAACTTTTCCAGGACCTGTAGTATTCCATAACTTTTCCAGGACCTAGAAATTTGATTTTCAAATTCCATAACTTTTCCAGGTTTTTCATGACCGTACGAATCCTGTATATACGGTAGGTTCCACTATAGTAATCAGAGCAGCAATAATCATTTTGTATAATTGGTCTTTTCTTGTGCTGTTTGTAAAAACAGACGGCTGACTCTGGATTAATCTGTCTCCACTCTATTTGTTTCTTCTGCCATGGTTCAATGGTACCAATTGTTCAACTCAAGAATGCTCAACTAGCTTCTAATGTTCTACAAATAAGCCTTTCAATGAGCATCAAATCACACTAATGAGTTTAGACACAAACCAAGCTCAACATCAACTTTGTGAATACGTGTTCAGTCAAAATCTTATATTACCTGTGGTAACTGGGCAGAAATAGGAAATCGATCATGAAAACTGTGTATTTGTGTATCATTTAAATTTGACCGACCTAAAAATGAGCTTAGCTTATGCAGTTTAATGACATCATTTAGAGATCTTGTTAGCGTCAAGGAGAACTTATGGTTACTAGCAAGCCTACTATAGTTTAGCAAGATTACACAACTTCAGTTCTGAGAAATACTTTACACCAGGACTGATAAGCTAATGGCTAGTCCAGTGTAAAGGTTTATAAAATAATGTTGCATGAACCACCATCGATGAGTTATACACTTTAGTTTTGTATGAGCTCAGACTAGCCGTTAACTCATCAGTCCTGTGGGACTTTAACTCAACTAGAGGTTGTTCAGGAAGCCATCTATCACTATCATGGTTAAGACAATAATCTTACACAACACACGGCTAAAAAAAAATCCCCATAACATTTAAGATGTTGATTTAGTGTTAACGCAAAAATCAGGGGTGAGGAATCCTGGTCTGTCGAAGGGCCGCTATCCTGCATGCAACGTTGATGTTCATCTCTACAAATAACACAAGCCTGAAGGAGTTCTGCCATGTGGTGGAGTCCATGAATGTTAAGTGTCAGTGTGAGATAGATCTGTCAGGCTTTTCTAATCCTAGAGTTTCACCGTCTGTTTTCTATCAGAAGCTAATGCAGGAGATAGGTTTAGGAGAATATTTTCATGTTCAGCCTGCATGACAAACTCAAAGTGACCCATTATAACCAGAAATAATATTAATAATAAAAAAAATTTCAGTGAAGTTGACCTTTAAAATGTTACATTTTTAAAAAGATGTTCACGTTTTGCTTTACTAAACTGCATTTCTCTGATCACCTGTTGTCCTTCCCCGGATACATCTGTGTGTACTCCACTCTGTATTTCTTGGCGAAGAGCATGAAGGCATTCATTGGCCGCTTGCATTTTGTAGGAGTGGCACCACTGGCAGTCCCTGAGTAGTGGCTCCTGTGTGATTTGCTACTGGAGGATTGTGGGGAGGAGGACCGCTCTAGTTTATCACAGTCTGGACTGACAGCACCCCCGCTGGACAAAGAAGCCCTGCGCTGACGAGCCATGCTGCTGAGAACGTACACTGCAGAGGAATCTAATGGGGTGAAGTCGTAGCTGCACACAGTATGGAAAAGGAAGTGGAATTATGTTATGTTACTTGTTCATTACTGATATGAGCAAAACAGGGCCTAACAAATGGGTATAAATCCCAAAATTATCCAGAGCAAGACAAGCCTTTTACCTTCTGAAAGTGTCAAAAACAACTGAGTCATCACAGTTAATAGCATCTGGGTGGTTTGGTGGCAGACATACATCTCCCAGCTGCATCTCGTAGCAGGGAATTCCATGGTGCACCACGGTAAGGCTTGGGTAAAAGGAAGACCACCCTGACAAATAGATAGTGGGTTACAAATTAGATGAGATTAAAGCTTTTAGCTTAAACAGAACCCTGAAAAGTGCAATTAGAGAAGCAATTATTTTGTCAGTGACTGAGCTCACATAAATCTCTAACACTTGATAATATTGGAATGAAATCATCCAAATTGAACTTTTTGAAACTGAACAGAAATAAGCAAGTCCAATAATACCTTTGTTTTTGACAAAAAATGGGTGATCCAATCGGCATTCAGCTGTTAGAAGTCCTTTATCTGGTGAGCCAGGGTCAAAGGTCAGTTTAAGAACTGCCTGGCCAAAAGAGATTGTTTCTTCATGGTTAACCAGTTGAAGTCCATCTGAACCATATCTCTGTAAATAAAACAAATCTTTAATTAATTATGTGTGTCTTTACAAGGAGTAAAGTCTCTGTTATTGTGCAGGTTTTCTAGAAACAGATGACATAATTCCTGAAACATTTGTTTCTGTCACAGGACAGAGCGTACTCAATTGCTGGATAATTCTACTTTGACTTTGTGTCTCTATGCCACCTTGTGGCCAGTTCAGAAATAGTTAGACTAAATTAAATTATCTGACTCTTAAATCACTTCACCTTGAGAGAAAATGAGGATTGCATCATGGCTTCATCATCCGAGTCATCATCTGATTCCCCCAGTTCATCAGCTTCCTGCCATTCCACATTAGGACCTCGATGGAAGCGCAGGCGAGTTCCTGAATATCAGCACAGCAAAGTAACACGATGAATAACACAATGAACACGATGAATAACACAAAAAAAACTGCAAATAGAATGCATGGAAATTGTTTTGTTATTAAGAGTAATTTAGTACAGGCTAAATATGAGTGCACTAATAAAGCTATATATAAATGTTAATATGCACCTTTGAGGAAGCAGTGCCAGGTTGTGGAGGGCCAGGAATGAGACCATGCCATGTCTTCATCATCAGAAAATGACGAGGACATGGAGAAAACCCCAGACTCTGACTCACTGCTAGCCTGTGGTGGGTAAAAAGTCAAAATCAAAAAATGTTAAACGACTTTTAGCAGAAAATAATCACCAGCACTACTGACATGAATTGTTCTTATGATTCTGTTAAAAAGGGCTAGAAGAGTGAGAAGTTACCCTGACACGCCTGCGCTCCCTGAGGTGGCCTCTGGAAGGGTTGGGTGCGCTGCTGGCTAACGGGGGCCGAGCATAGGAATGTAAACTATTGCTGCTTCCAAAGATGTGAACAGGAGATGATCTGAAATAGACGTGATGAATTTAATTCAGCAACATTTTGTTTACAGTGCTTACACCTTTGCCAAGTTACAACATTTTTAGAACTGTATTTGACATTTTGAAAGTGCCAGTCAACCACAGCTGCAGAAATGTATAATTCTGTCATGATCTAAACTTAATGGTGCCTAAAGATCATCTTGATTAAAGGGGATATTTTACAACACTTTTAAGATGTGCTGCTAACATGCTAGCTCCCCCCCCCCAGGTGTACTGGTGAGTATTCATGTTATTACAAGCATCAGCCTCCTTATAGAGCTCCGGGTGTTGACGTCACTTCTCCCGGCATGCAACAGTTCAAATCAAATGGCGCCATCTTGGCAGGCAGTTGCCCACAGCTACGCTATTTTTATTGTCAGAAAACTCAATCAAACGGGAAATATGGTAGATACCTGTTGTGCCCCAGGATGCCATAACAGACGCGGACGAGATAAGGGAAGAGCCTTCTACAGGATTCCCCAAGATCCTAAATGCCGCAAATGTTGGATCATCGCAATGAAACACGCCAGCGACCAGGCTAAAATGAAGCTGTGGGATCCTGGGTGTAAAGGTTTTCACTTATGCAGCGACCACTTCATATCAGGTACTTAAACCAGCGTTTCCTCAACTGTATATGGTATTTATTTTAAGTGCTTTTATTACGATGTTTTGTGGGCTTCCTAAACTTATTTTGGCATGGCTTTTTCTGTCTTGTTGCTCATAGCAACAAGTAAACATCACGTAAAACTTTGCCTGGTGATTTCTGCGTGCTGCCGTTTACGTGTCTTATGATCACAGCCCATTTGTATCTCTCCAGGCTTTTATATGCTCTTAGCGATGCTCCGGAGTAGGACGAGGGAACATTAATAAGGAAATTATAAATGTCAGGGTATCTCAAATCCGGTAAGAGGTCCGCTCCGACAGCTTCTGGCGTTTTAAAAAGTATCCCAGGGGCATGGTAAGGGTCAGAGATGTTTAATCTATTTAATTTCTGACTATATAAGATGATTTCTTCGGTTTTAAAGTGTGAAGTAAACTCCGACGGAGTAAGCCGGTCCCGTTCATTGTTTACCTTTGTTGCCTGCCAAAGTGGCGTCTACGCTCTGAGAGTCACGTGACGTCCGAAGCTCAATTTATGTCTCCCACATGCATTCATGGCAGCATGTCTTTATACAAACCTCATGTGTGGGGCGTCCTTCAGCAGAGGACTCTGAGGACTGGTGGCGATGTTAGCTAACTCAGTGAGCCAGTTGGTGTTAGGTGAGCAGCTGAGCTCCTGGTGAGACACAGCTCCAACCTGAAATAACCCCTGAGACCTCTGATCCTCCTCTACCTCCTGCAGCTCAGGCATGTCATCTGAGAGAAGATGAGGGTATTATTCGTACAAAAAAAAATCTGAGAAAAAAAAAAAAGGTATTTTATTTGTCAGTTCGAAACTACCATATTCCATGTGGCACCCTGGTGAGGAAGGCAGGTCCTCGTTACACTTGAGTGGATCAAATGATTCGTCCATTCTGCAAGTACTCTTTTGTTTCTTCTTTTTTATATAAAAAAGACCTCACGGGGGTGTAGTTTATTTAGCTTCCGTCGTCCAACTTGAACACATCCGCTGGTTCAGGCAAAACAAAAAGACAACATTAAATCTTTCAAAATTAAACTGTAACAGCTGATGAAATATATATATATATATATATATATATATATATATATATATATATATATATATATATATATATAGTTAACATGAATACACTGTCAAACTAGTGACTCTATCCCTTTTAAGTATTGTCTCACTGTGACACGATAATGGATTTATTTTAAAATAACAACTGCATTAAACACATTAGATGGTACTGTCAATAATATTTTAATCATTTATAACATCAATCTAATGGAAAATGTAGGACAACCTTTACTGAATCCTTTGTTTGTAAACCTCTGTAGAAAATCACGTGACTATTTCTGCGTGGAGGCCTTGTTTATAAATTTGAGATTTGACGCATGCGCACCAGCACTCATTCATTCATAACTGCGCAGCTAAAGTGATAAATAGAAAAAAAACTGGTCCTGAAAAATGGCATACAGAAACTAAAACACAGAAAAATGCTGCTGTGAATTAATATCGGTGTCAAAATTGAGTTTTTCATACATATTTCAAATGTGGATTTTCTTTAAAGGAACGCAATTTCACTATGAAAGAACCGCTTTTAGGTCAAAGGAAGCTGCTAACATCGAATGAATTAGCCCACAAGCAGGGTAATGTTGGTTATTTTCGTTATCTGCTGTGAAAAGCTGGTGCTTTTTCTTCATAGCCACGGATTCAATGGTAATACCAATAATAAAACGATTCAACGGCATCAACACGTTCAAAGGACACGAGTTAAAGGGCAGGCCTACTTTGTCCCTTCTTTTTTAAGAGCAGAAGAACGCTCTCGGCTCAAACCCACAGCCTCTCGGGTCTAACGCTGTAAACAAAAGAATGTCAACAAGTTGAGGCATGACGCAACCCCTGTTCCGTTCTAAATGAATGACACGAAACCCCACGAAAGCATTTAAACCACATTTTCGCGTTGAGTAAAGCCAATTTCGCCAATTAAAGAACTTGTTTTATCACACAAAAGTGCCCTCGGTGGGTTTCTTGTCATCAAAACAACAAGCGTCACAGCGAAAAAAACACTCTCGATCTCAAACTGTCGTTTCACGTGAAACAAAACGATGACAACCTCAATAAATCCTCGTATTGGAGCTAAAAAGACATGGATGGCACAAAGATCGCGCAAAAAATTGTTTTAGACGTATATTTTTTCGAAAAAGAGTACTTAACTTCCCACTTACCAAACCTATCGCCATCAAGAAACTCTGAAGCGTTCACTCGAGGGGTGGGATTCAGTGGCTCTAAAGAAGCCGCCTATTGGTTTGCAAGAACGTCAGTAATAAAAATACGTGTATCTAATTGGCTATGGGCTCGCTGAAACGTAGAAGGGGCGGCGCATAGTTTGTTATTCATGCTGTGATTGGCTGAAGGTGTATGCCTGTCACTAGTCAGTAACAGCTGATTGGCAACACTGTGAACAATACATTGTGTTTTCTCTGCAATGTTGCAGCTACAGCAAATCTGCTACATTTGTAAGTTATGCTGTCGTTGTGATTAAAGCTAACTAAAGCTTTCTGATGTAAGATCTAACAAGTAAGTGACTGAATGCCTGAAATGTGAATAAATAAATGGAGAATAAACAATTATTGAGGCAACGTACCCCACCCCAAAAGATCTGCCTTACCACTTTAAAGACACACCATGTTATCATGTCACACAGAATTATAAAATGTTCTTTATTGACATGAAAAGTGAAACAAATTTTTTAGCCATTGTTGTGGTTTTGCCATCAAATATTAAAACTGCTACCAGATGGTGGTGGAGGGGAAATCAGCATTTTTAAATGTTAACACAGTTCAAAACAATTTCAGCTGCAGACAGGATACAGAAGACTTCAGTTACTTAAACAAAAGAAGAAAACGAATTGCAAAAGGTTATTGGCAGAGGTAGACAACAACGATGCATGTCTTAAAAATGTATATTTCACCTACACGAAATGAGTTAAGTTTACAATAAAACACAGCAAAATCAATTCTCTTGAGACACCACTTATAATGACTACAGAGTAGAGGGGATGTTGTTAAAAGTGGGTCCAACAGTAAATAGTTAAAAATTTACAGCAATGTGTTGTATTTCTTACAAAACTATCAGCTATCTTTCTGAAGTTTGCTTTGTTGAAAAAGCAGAGCATTGGGCAAAAAGCCACAAACATGTACTGACAGTAATTATGGGGATGGATTTAAAGATTTCAGTCTCATGACTAACAAATGTCTTTTTGTATAACTGCTAAGTACATTCTGCTGTAATCAAAAGTCCTGTTTTTTTTTTCATTTTGCACCTCTCGTGACAAACAAAGGTTGCAAATCTGCTCACAATTATTCCATAAGAGTAAGGAATTAGCTTTGGCACCCAATTCATGAAAAATATACGGATCAGAAATGTACACATTATGCATTACCGCTATACTGTTATGAATAAAAGCGAAAGTTAGTGTTCAATTTACAAACAAATAAAGCACTTGACACCAACAAGTAAAATGCACACATATTTTAGGGTGAAAATCATGGCAAATGTAATTAAACAAGCATCTAAGCAACTCTGCTTTGGCTTACTGCAGCTGTGACGTTCGGTTGCAAACTCAACACGTTTTGTTTCAGATGTAGAGTGGTGGATATTTACATTTCTTGTTTTCTGTTTTCTTAAAAAAGCTGTAGTAACATGGAAAACATCCATATAAGCCTCTTTTTTTGTGTATGAGTGTGTTTTGTATCATCTTGATTATGGTCCATTGGAGGAGTCACCTCATGCATTTTGTTGTTCAATCTCAGGGCTACTTCCAAACAAGGTCACCAGCTGCTCCTCGTAGTTAGCAATGTTCCTCTTCATGATGTCCATGCATGGGCCGAGCAGTCTCTCGAAGGCTTTAACGTCCATGACTAACAAAAAGGAAGGGATAAGAAATAGGCAGAAATTAAATAATGTAGACCAGAACAGCAAAATGAAAAGTGTTAATTTTGGGGCGTTGATCCAATTTAACACTAAGAATAGTTAATTTAACACTAAGAATAGTTAATTTAACACTAAAAAGAGTTACATAGTTGATATGTAACACTGACATGAGAGTTAAACCCAAGTGTTAAAAAGGAGTGTTTCCTAATCAACTCTGTAGGTGTCATTTTGGACAAAATAATTCCTGAAAAGCTAACTCTGAACTACCACAGCAACTATGACACCTGCAGCGTTAATTCGCAGACTCCACCCCTTAATTCTAAAAGTTGGACTGCTAGCGACCGATTGGCTGCAGAGAGCTGCATGACCTGCAGTGGGAGAGGTGCATTGTGGGTATTCATGTTTTTAGTTAGTTTGTTCTATTTTCAGGTGTTTATGCATGTTTTTTGGGAGAGGTGTTGTTCTTAGTTATTACTTCATTCACTGTTGCAAATGTGATGTTGCTTGTTGTGTCATGTTGGTACCATAAGTGAGGAGGTTGGTCACAGGAATGGGACCGCTGTGCTGTTCCACTATCACAATATAAAAGTAGTGCATGGCTCATACACACTAAATGCTAAGGACTCTGCTCCTTGTCTTCCTCTCTCACTGACTGTCTGCAGTCACGAGGTGTACGAGGCATGAGTTAGCTGGCGTTTTACAGCGTTAGCATACTGTCCAAACTTTTCAAGACAAGGGTCAAAATCGTCAAGTTATTAGTCCTTGCAGGCCACAAAAATATGATTCTTTAATTCATTTTAAAAAAGCCAAATAATGATGATTTTTTAAAAATTGTACTCCTCAAAATATGCCCAAATTTGGCATAATAGTAAAAATCAACATACAAATGTTAAAAAGTGTTGATCTACATGAATCTGTTGGAGAGACAAAATTATTCAATCTATACAACTAGTAACCGCACAAAAACACTCAGAGGGTATGTAACTCTTCCCGGGCCGCACTTTGGACATGCATGATGAGTAGTAATCTAGAAAGTTCTGAAATTCTTAAGAATGTAACTTTTTTTTTCCTTTTACTGAATTTTAAAACATCAGAATAAGAAAATATGATGAGCTTCCAGAGGATTCCAGTCCTGGATGTTTGTACCTCAAAGAAGACGAGAAACTGCTGAAAAAAACACCATATATTGTGTTTTGAATGCTGGTCCAGCTTGCGATGCTATTTCAGCATGGGATGCTGTTATTTGGATTCTGGACCAGCATGCTAGACCAGCATCTCATCCTGGACCAGAATCCAATTAACAGCATCCCATGCTGGAATAGCGTTACAAGCTGGACCAGCACCCAAAACACAAGATATGCAGTTTTTTTCAGCAGGGTGTACACTTTGAAAAGAAAGTATAAGTGAATTTTGGGGGGGTACAAAAGGTAGTCACTGGGATAGACCCTCAAAGAAACTGTTCTTGTGCCATCAACTGTGAGCTTTGGTTGTTTCCCTTGTAGATAGGTGGCAGCCCTGAAACATTATCAGTACACAAGAGAACCTCCAGCAGCTTCTATTATAGAAAGTCTTCCAAACATCAGAATGTTCTAGTTCTCTAGCCTCTGTCATGTTAACTGAGGAGCTACCAAAATCAGCAGACCTTTGTCTGTCGTGTGTTTTTTGTTTACGCACCAAAGTTTTTAGTTGAATTTCAAGGTTTTCAAAGTAAACATATGTTGGTTTTAATTAGTTATGTGGTTTATGAAAAGACGCCTGAAAATACATTTAAAACTCGTTTATGTATTATTCTGTTTATCTGTTTCATAGCATTAAATTTACCTTAATGTACTTTACTTTAAAGCACTTATTGGTTATTATACAAGGAAAGTGCTGAAATGAAAGCTCCACCAATGGGTGCAGTACCTCACATTCTGGGGTTTGCATTTATAACATAGAGCTGAAATTTTATCAGTTTTTTTTGTCTTCAAATAGTCTTAATAGCACAAAATAAAATATTTAAAAACCAATAACAACAAAATTGCATTTATGAGCACCTATGACCCTTTAAAACATAGAACTGTACAAAATGTACCCAAGCATTTGACACTCCCCACAGCATAGGCAGATGCAGCTCTGGGCTTGTTTGTGACAAGAGCCAACTCTCCAAAATACTGGCCCCTCGTGCATGTGGCAATATCCACCTCCTCTTCCTCCTGGTCTTTTTTTGTCTGAAATGATAAAATATAAACAACTGTTAAACACTGAGCACTAAACATAAGTACTGTCGTTAATACAGTAACTATATAGTATTTATTTATTCTTCAGAATAAATACATAAATACCCGGCTTCTCTTCATGGTGATTCTAACTTGGCCACTCTCCACGATGTAGAAGCAATCTGCTAAATCACCCTGTCATGCAAAACAATATGAGCAACTGAGCACAAAAACTAGCAACTCAAATTTTACAGTGAATAAACAATTTCAATCTTCTTCACCTGAGCAATAATCTGCTGTGAATCATTGTACACCCTAGTGGTTAGCACGTCCACTACCTTCATTCTCTCTGACACCTGCAGACAAAAGGAAATTTGGTTTATTACACTTTTACTGTAACTGCATGATGCAGTTTGTTGCCACGAGACTTAAAGGTTGTTGAATATGGAACAATTTAATAAAAAGCTATAGTTTTAAAAACTAATCCCTCCACGGGGCGTGTGCAAAATGAAGGTACAGTATTTCCTTTAAAAGCTGTATTTTAATAAAAAAAAAAATCAAATATTTATTTTGACGGGCACAACACTGGGTTTATGTTTACATCTACCAGCCAATAGAGGGCACCATTGTGGTTTTCCAAATACATTAAACAGTCCACTTGGCACAGTGAGGCTGGCACTGTGGAAAATGGCGGATTCTGCAAGTCAAGCAGCTGCTTCTGAGCGACCATAAAAGATCTAAAACCAGAGTGAGTTTACAACAGATAGACCCAAATAAAAAAATTTCACGGCATCAAAACGCATGCGGAGATGGTGAATTTTCTCATAAGTTGTTGCAACTACAACATCCACACACTAGATGTCGCTTTGGTGTTCATGTTCCATATTCAACATTTAAAGGGTCATCTTATTTACCTCTAAGGATGTGAGCAGTGGTAGTGTTTCAATAAAGGCTTCATACATCTTCCTCTTCTTGGCGTTGTTCTTCACTATGATCCTCCTGAATGTCAGTCGATCCTGAAACACATATAAAATAAAAAATATATATGTACATATTTTGTCTTGTTACACAGCCATGCATTGCTGAGAAAAAATCTGCAAGAAAAAACAAACATTTTTTTTAATGATCAAACCAGGAAGCACAAAAACACCACAGTGGAATAATAGGGATGTGATCCATAATTCTGCTGAAGGCTGGCATCCTGCTCACTTTGCATTTCCACTACAGTTGCAGGTTTCTCTGCCTTCTCAACAAATATTGTCATTTAAACCAAATTATGGAGCAGGTGTCAATAGAAGCCTGATTTTAGTAAGCAAATATTTTACTGTTAAAAATGAGCTCTATAGCATGCCATTTTGCATTATTTTAATAATAAAATGTTAAAGGAACCCTCTAGTATTTTATTCATTTAGAACCAATAACACAAAACAGATGCCAAAACGTAATTGCATGAAGCAGATTTAGCTGCAGATGGTGTCTTTTAGCAATCTCTCCTCAAGCAAACCAATCCGACAGCTCCAATGGTTAAAGCCTTAGTCTTACTGTATGACACACCTCTATTAAAGCTCCACTATAATCTTCTGTTAGCTCAGAGACTCTTTGGCACCACACCTAATGCCCAATCTGATGCACATTAAACAGGGACTGCTGCATGTTCACAGACTAAACTGCACACTTGGAGTGCTCAGGTCAGCAGAGCATACGACAGCATCGCTCACCAGTCTCGCAGAGATGACATAACAGGGCTGTTACCCATATTTTAAGGACACACACTTCGCTGAGTCATGAATAAATAAGATGTTTTACATAAAGAGGTCTGGAAGCTACTGAGTTCTTCACAGACTGCTCTGATCCAAGACCAGTTTTGTGTGAAATAAATAAACCATCTCATTGAAAACATGATTCATGTTAAACAAGGAAATGTTTGATTGTAAAGTGCTTGTTTATTTTTGCCAAAGCAGGTAAAGGCTTATAATGATGTTTATGTAACCTTTTCAGTTTGCAAGTTGTTAGCTTTAGAATTAGCATCAGTGCCCATGTGTTTTTACTGCAGACAACTAACTGACTGCACAGTGTGTTATGAAAACCTGAGCAAGGTGCCCGCTGTGCTCCAGTAGAACTATGTGCTGGTTTACTCACCAGGCACCAAAGGGCTCCAGGCGTGGTTGCAATTATTGTGGCTGCTCTTGGGGTGTTGTACATCAGCGCCAGCTCTCCAAAGCTGCCTCTGTTGTCATAGCAGCCCACCAGCTTCTCTGCGTTGTCAATCTTCACGAAAATGTTAAACGTCCCACTGGAGGAAAATATAACCATTGAATCAGAATTATTTTTTTTATATTTTACCACAAAAATAACCTTGATTTTTTTATGGGTAATATAGCAAATACGTTTAGAATATTTTGAAAACTATGCGTCAGTAAGCACCTTTCTATTACATAGAAGTTATCTCCATCATCATCTTGATCAATGATGCGTTCTCCTTCTGTGCAGAACTTTTCAAACATGGCGTCCAGAACCTGAGATATCTGCTCCTGAAAGCAGAGAGAAACACAAGTTATCTATTTAATACCTATTTTTTGATACACTTAATTCTAAAACCTCTATCTCGTTCACAGGATCAGTAAATTCCTCAAGTGCAGTATGTGACTTCTGCCCCCTATTAGAGAACCTTGTAACAGGTGGCAAATGTCAATTTTAATATTGTATAATTACATAATAAAATGTATTAAAATCATGTTAAAGCTGTTATGGTGAATCTACAGAACAAGCTAGGTTTTGAACGCAAACACGTTCATGGAACACTCCCCCCTCCCCTCGGGTATCTTTCCTGGATCCGCATCCACCGGAACCAGAAAACCACATTGCCAGAGTAAACCAGATAGCGCTAAACACCTGTCGCTGTCTTCTAGGTCCAAATGTCTTTTGTTGTACATAACTTCAAATTGTGTTTTTCTTTTTGGGACTCTGGTAGTTTGTGCTAAAGTTGAAGTGGTAGCAGCCGGCTCTCTGATATTATTGAGCCATAAACCTGTTTCTAAATAAAAAAGGGAAATTAAAAAATCACTGTCATTTAATATATTCAGAAAATGTACAAAATTGAGTGTACTAAGTAATTATGAAATTTTTACATTAAACCAATGGTCATGATCCCTCTGGAAATAAGAATAGGAAATACTTAAAAATTAATCTGTATGTGTGTCTGACAAATGGAAACTGTATAGATCATTTTTTCTGGAAAGGGGGCAGAAATTATAAGATTTTTCTTTATTCTGCTCTTTTTCATTCAAAGTTGAATTTTTTTTGTTATGTATATCTTATGGTTTAGATGTTTTATTTGTTTTTATTTTGAATGAAATAAAGTTGATTAAAAATATGCAAGTGAATGGAGCAGCTTCAATATTGTCAAATGGACAGTTCAGTAAAAACCATCCAACTATTGTCTCCTGTATCATGCTTTTGAAAGTGTTTGACAATGTGCAGGTTCTGTTTTCTTCTGCTAAAAAGGAACAAGTTTGGGATTTTTTCCCCAAATCAAACATCTTTCTCTGAGCATGCAACAAAAACCTGCAGCCATCATTCCATGGTTTCATGATGAGTTAAACAAATAATTTGCTCACTGGATCCAGGTTCTTGAACAGAAGAATGTCCTTGCATGCTTCCTGTAGTCTATGTCTCTGCTCATCGGTTTTGGGGTAAGTCACCTGCAACGCAAAGGAAAAACGAGCCAATTTATGTCAAGAGTTGTTATTGTCATTATAAACCATGAATCTATACCAGAATGAAGCATGGTCCATGCTAGGCAGCATACATGCTACTAACAAGAAAGAGATGGACCCAGACTTCCACTATCTACAGTTACTTCCTGTTTGATTGCTTAATGCAACAGCTTACCCGTGGTTCCTTATCTTCATCATCTTCATCTGGATTGAAGGCCTCAGCACAAACTGCGTCAGAGAAAGATCAGCAAAAGTAAGTAAACTACTTTTCTACCAGTTTTGATAACTGAAGACATTTCTTCTCCCCGTCTAACTGATTCATTCAGCTCCATCGTCATTAAGAACGCTTCAGGAGAACATTCTTACTTTTCCATTTCAGAAAAGATGAATGCTCCTGTATAAACAATCATAAATAAGGAAGTTGTCCTTCTTGTGTGTTCTACCATTTAACCACACATCTTGTATAAATGTATATTTCTGTTGCATTCTTTACTATTGTCATTGTTATCATGCTAACGTTGTTTTATCTTCAGCATATTATCCTCTGTAGAACCATTTTTAGATTTTGTTCAGAATATTTTTTGATTTCAGGATTTTCTGCACAGCAGTACTTATGGCTGCTGGTGTACCAAAACAATTTCCCTCTGCAAATACATTAGAATGCTGTCTTTGAATACATTTATTAATTTTGTGACTAAACACTGAACGCCTTATTGTGCTTAAAATAAATAGATTTTCTGATTATTGGTAGACAAATGTCAGCTTGTGCATTCAGCACATGAGACAAATCTGATGATAGACAGTTCATCTCATCTTGAAGAGGTCATGTCTTGTTTTGGGGAGTTTTCAACTTCCTTTCAGAGTGTTGCACAGTTTTTGTGTGAGAATGTAAAATGTCTAGTTTTACTAAACCCGGAGTTATTTTCTTCCAAAGATGACAAATTTCCTAAAGAACTTTGCTGACCCCACCAAGCTTTCCATCCTATTTACACCAACACCACAGTGAAACATCATATTAATAGTTTGGGGCAAATCAGAGGTAAAACTAATTATTTTTGATTATTCTGCTAATTTGGATGGAAGACCTTAAAGATACAGAATTTCACAGTCAAGGTATATAATAAAATGCATTGGTGTAGCTAAATGCATTTCATATTTCCTGTGTGTAAATGATCATGAGGATCAGTCAGTGGCAACACTGATAAATCCCTTGGGTTTAAAACACCTTAATTAGATATATTTATGTGTTATATTTATATAACGTGGCAAGATACTAAAGGTTTTACAGAATAATTCTCACACTTCTTATATTGGCAAAACTGCAGTTCCAACACAGAGCTACAACTTTACCACTATTCTTAGCCAGAGATAATTACAAGGACCGCTTCTTGCCCTGATTTCTCCACCCACGTCACTCACTGATATTATAAACCAAGTTCAACACAAAGTGGCTTCACACACTGTTATAAATCCATCCTATTATTATAAGGGAAGGGACAGTTACAAAAGACAGATGGAAAATTTCCCCACAACGTTTCAGATGAGATGATACAGTCCAGACTTTTCCCTTTTAGCGAACATAACTCACCTGATGCTCTTCTGATGAATCTGTTTATCACCGGAGCTGTAAGACATAAAAGCAGATGTTAAACTTGCTGAAAACGGTTTAGGTTGCTGTGGTTCTGGAGTATTGCTCATCAGGGATCCATATTCATTGGGGTAAAGCCTGAATGAGGGCATCTGCTTTGAAGTGGGTTTAAGGTCTTTGAATAATGCCAGGCTCCTACACAAAAGGTCAGAATGAAAAATACATCAGGAGATCCCATTCACAGACATCCTGCAGGCCGGACTCAATGAAAGTGTGACCCCCCCAAAAAAAGACAATTAGACTAATGAATGTGGTGCACCTGCATTTATGTAACCAGATGGTCTTGCAGACCCTACTCTTATTGGGATGCTGGGTCAGAGCTCTGCTATAGCAACCCTGCACTGATTGATCATAGAAATAGCTACAATTTAGTGCATATCGGATGATTTAAGCGTAACCATGCCAAGCTTGCCTTGAATATATCATTCGCCTTATTTTCCATTAGCCAATGAGGGTAAATAGGCCCATCTGGGCCTGCACCTGAGACTGAAATTATTCAACCCCATCCTCTCCTACTGAGTGAGATTATTTTATCAGACAGTGAAACATTGATACTGCAGCTTTTGGTATTTAATGATCATTTTCTGGCACAGACACATTGTAACCATCTCTCATCCTCTGTGACCATATATGGCAACCGACAGCGCGGCGGTGGTGGATGCAAGGTGGCGGAGCGCCGGTGCATCAGTCATGATCCCCCACCGCTGCGACGCGTGCCCATGCTTCAAATAACATTAAGGTCATCCGCATCCACGTACGTTGCTCACATCCTGGTGTTTAAAAAAAGACAAAGGAAGGCAAAAAGCCTCCAGCCCACCTGTGAATTCCTCGTCATCGTCGTCCTCGTCCTCTCCGTTCTCGGAATCGATCTGCATGGCCTCGTCAATAAAATTGACCGCTTTTCCTGATCTCGGGGCCGAATTTTGCTCATTGCCAAAAGAGGCCTCTTTGGTCTCGCTGTCCTTCAGCTGGGTGAAGTACTGCAACGCAAACTCGAGCAAGTCCCTGGGCTGATTCCGCAACACTTCCACGGTAAAGCTTTGTAACAGCTCCGTCAGTCCTTCAGGAATTTCTATACTCATTCCTGTTTTCAGTCTATGAATGTGGACAAAACCGATCTGCTGCAAATTCAAGATGAAGGGGAGAAGAAAAAGGGATGCACGCGCAGCTGAGATTAGGAATGAACGGGTGTGCCACGAGCTGTCCACAGCGGATCCTCCGTTTTTCCTGAATGAAAATGGCTCTGGATTTTTGGTCCAAGCATCATCTTCTTCTGCTGCTGCTGCTTCTGGCTATAGGAAACCCACGCATGTGACCCAGGAATCCATGGCAACCACCTATCCAGGGATTGCGTACATGAGCGGCAGCGGCGCAGAAACTGCAGTCTGTCACAAAATACAAATTATGGGAAGAGAGGCGCCGTGGTCGCATTTTCACATAATCTGAGCCACAAAACGCATTCATTTTGTCTTCTGTGCAGTCATTTTGTCATGCAGGTTTCATTTATTCTGAGATGAGATAAAATAAAAATTAAATTTGCATAGAAAACAGGAAAATATGCATAAATAAGATTAGATCAGATGAACATTAAAACAGATTTACTGCAAAAATAGCCTATTTTTGCACCTTTAAAATTAAAAATATGCTATATTAAAAGGGAACCTGCCAAAGCAGAGTTTAAGGTCCATCTCTTGCATCTTTAAGAGAAAAAGTGAATAAATCTGATGCACAACAGGACTATTTAAAACATTTTTTGATCTAAGGTAACAATCCTCCAGACATCCCCATCTCCTGAACTTTGGCATCAAAACTGAACAAGTCCAAATTTATAACTCCCTCTCTAAAATAAAAATGTTTCTCATAAAGACTAAACATAATCTACTCATATTAGAAGTACCTTTGTTTTGCAAAAACATTCATTTTCTTGCAATTAAAATTTATTTTCAAATTAACTAAAAATGTAAATTAATCAAAGGATTCTAACAAAAATGTCTAGATTTTTTGCAGAGGTTTTTCATGCATATGAACATTCATTTCCTGGATGATAATCAAAGTTCATCGTGTAAGTGGGCTAATCCATTATTAGAAAACCAATTTGCAGTTTGGTGAGAAATATTTACAGAACGAGTCACACAGAACTGTGACTGTAGGTGGCCGGGACAGTCTGAAGATGTTCATGCAGCTCATCAGTTTTCCTAAAACTGGACAGATTGTGTAAAATATGTCAGAATTGCTGCAAAGTATGAAAAAAAATCATCTAATCAGTGGACATTTTGGAACTAATTTTAAATGTCGAGTTGATCTTTATAAAACTAAATTATAAGAACCTCTGTGTGCCAAGAAAGTTTAGCCAGTAAATAATTCTATTTTCCATTCATAACTTTAGAAAATTTCCAAAAAGTTTTCAGTTTTCGACATAAGGGAGTCAGCTCCAGTAGCCTACAAGTTTTCTTTCACCCAAATAATTTAGACGTGAGCAATAACGCCATCTAGTGGACATCTTAGACTTATGCCAGTCAGAAATCTTACCTTTCAGCAGCTTTAATTACAGTAGCAAATAAAACATTTGAAAACATCGCATTAAAAGGTTCTGTAATCTGTTAAAATGCATTATTGTACTTTTTGTGACCAATCTTCTGTAAACTGCTTAGAAGTCAAACATCTTTTATGTTTGGAGAATTTTTTCCCCATAGACGAAAATTTCTTAGGTTTCTTTAAGACAACTGAATTTTAGAGGTAGTCACATTTCGCTTTAGCTGGACAGGCCGCTCACTCACTTAAAGCCACTGCTATTTTGTAAATAACATTCATGATTCTCTTGTTTGGTGAACTTGCAGGGCATCAGAAATTATCCTCTGCATTGCCCATTTAAAAAAGCTTGCAGATTTCCTTGAAATCCGCTTTTGTCCCTTTTCTTTTAGGTCAGGGCAGCCAGCAGATGCAGGAAACAGCCTCTGCCGGTTGTATTGGTTGACATTCCAGCAGTTTCATTTCCATTTCTGGATAATTTTCTAAATATCATTTTAAATTTTGCTTAATTTACATCCAAGGGCCAGGGTGGGTGTTCTTTCATGAAAATCTCATTAAATCTGGTATAGAAGTCATATTTCACTGCACAGAAGACCCTTTTTTGGTAACATTTATTTGATCAATAGACAGGATCGCATCTTCATAAACAGTTCAGTTAAATATTAACAAATTTACAGTCATGGGGAATGTAAAAAAAACCAAAACAAAACAATGCTCGCCTTAAAAAACCCAACCCAAGGACCCACCCAGGACAACGTCAACCACAGTTGGACTGGAGTAAGAGTCTAATTTCAGCTTTGATACGTTCTCCCATTCAGTGCTTCACAGCTCATCTTTATCAGTCTTTGTCTGTAAACAAAACCAAGAGTTAGAACCTGCTACACCCAGTACTGTTATTTACCTTTCCCCCCCAACATATTTGTATAGCGATCTCACCGTTTCATCATCATCATCATCTTCATCGATAACTTCCTCTTTATCTTCAGAGTCATCCTCTGCTGGTTCCTCTGGCTCTTCCTCAGGTTCTTCTTCAACCTGAAACAACATAAGTTGTAATGAACCGACTCTCCGAGCCGATGCAAAGAATCGAACCTCACATTAAGACTGCCTACCTGTTCATCCAGAGGAACATTCATACTGAGTCGGAGCATTCGCTCTATTCTGTCTCCATAGGCTTTTGTGTCAACTAGCTGGTATCCTGAACGCAGTGTGGCCGTCTCAAACAGAACCACTGCTAGATCTGATGCAGTCTGGTCCTCAGCATCAGCCTGAAGATGTGAGGGACAAATGTAGAAACTGTTCAGCTCCAACTTTGTTTTAGGATAAAAAAAAGGATTTTAAATTAAATAACATGATTAAAGGTGTACATGAACATACATTGACTCTGCTGAGTATCTGCTTGATAAGAGGATGTTTAGGGTTGATTTCTAGTGTTTTCTTCTGGCTGGCATAGTAGCTGAGGGACAGGAAGAGTCAACGTCAGCTTAAGGAGGCAATAATGATGAATAAACATTGATACTTGAATTCCTGAGGTTATTACTCACTTTGTGGAAATGTCTTTGCCTGTCTGGTAAGCTTGTGCCTTCATGATCCTCTCCATGTTTCCTGACCAACCGTACTGACTGGCCACCAAAGCACATGGTGAGTCGGTTAACCTCTGAGACAGAATAGCCTTCTCGATCTATTGGAGAAAAAAAAAATAAAACTGATCGGACACAAGTTGGACAATGTAAATTAAAGGTTATGTGCATTCAAAACAAGTCGCTACCTTGTCCTTGAGGGCCTTGTCCTTCAGCCATGTGGTGAGAGGTTCATACTCCTTCTCTAGAGCCTCCCTCTTCTCCTTGGCCTTTTCACTCTCATCAAATTTGACACCCTCCTTAGCCACATTCTGGAAGCGTTTGCCGTCAAACTCGGGAAGGGCCTGAATGCAGTACTCATCCACAGGCTCGGTCAGGTAAATCACCTCGTAGCCTTTCTTTAGCAGCTTCTCAACAAAAGGAGATGATTCGGCCTGAAAAGACAAAGACACCATGATCACTTACGTTTCAGCACATCTTGTTAAAGCTACTCCACACATCACCACAAACACACCCACCTCCTTCCTGCTGGTGCCAGCCATGAAGTAGATCTTATCCTGCTTCTCCTTCATGCGCTCCACATACTGCTCAAGGCTGGCCAGGACAGTTTCACTGTGGGAGGTCTGGAAGCGGAGCAGCTTGGCCAGACGGGTCCTGTTGGAGTGATCCTCAATGACACCCAGCTTAATGTTGGTTCCAAACTCCTTCCAGAACTTATCGTTGTACTGTTCCTCTGCGATCTTCTTGATCATGTCTAAAGTCTTACGAACCAGCTTCTTGCGGATGACCTAAAAAAAAAAGTTTGTATTTCGATCGTTGATTTAATACTTTTGGATTGGTTTCTGATACAAGTTGTGTTTAACACATTTATTGGGAGATAAGGAATGGAAAACCCTTTGCAAGGTGAAGAGTTGTATTCAAATTTAATTTTGGGGTTACCTTAAGCAGTTTGTGCTGCTGCAGAGTCTCTCTGGACACATTTAGAGGCAGGTCATCAGAGTCAACCTAAAAAAAAAAGCATAACATTTAGGTTGTCAGTACAGAAATAAAACAAACCTATATTTATTTAGTACACAAGTTCAGAGGATTTGCAGTTCGAACTAATAACTCACCACCCCCTTGACGAAGTTCAGATACTTGGGCATCATGTCGTTGAAGTCATCTGTGATGAAAACTCTCCTGACGAACAGCTGTTTATAAAACAAAAGATCTAAATAAATGCCTTTACAAAAAGCCATTAACACGATCTGACTAAATTAAATAACAAACCTTAATGTAATCGTTCTTCTTGGAGCCGTACTCATCAAAGAGGCCTCGGGGGGCTGAAGTGGGTACAAACAGGATGGACTTGAAGGTAACCTCACCCTCGGCTGTGAAGTGGATGTGAGCTAGAGGGTCTTCGCTGTCCTGTTGGAGTAGAGAAATTTAAATGATTAAAAATCCAAACCGGTTTGGTGAATCAAGACCACACAAACCTACCTTTGAGAAGGTCTTGTAGAAAGCTGTGTACTCATCCTCTTCCACATCTTTAGCTGGTCTCTGCCAGATGGGCTTGATGTCATTCATCAACTCCCAGTCCCACACAGTCTTCTCCACCTATACAAAAATATACAATTAAAACTGGGTAACAGTTAACATTATAAGATGTAATACTGTTGATTTTAAGTCAAGTTCAGTTTAATAAGCCCATGTCCTCATTTGAACATGCAAAACCAATACAAAAAAAAGTTAATCACAATTTATACCCATTTGAAAATGACACTACCTTCTTGGTCTTTGGCTTATCTTTGTCCTCCTCTTCCTCCTCCACTTCAGCCTCATCTTCTGAAGTCTCCTTCTCTGGCTCCTCTGCATCTTCATCAATGGGCTCTTCAACTGTCTCAGTCTTCCATGTCAAAGAAACAGCATAATCATTAACATATGTTCTGTTTTACGTTAGAGTAAAGATCAAATTTGTAATCACCTTGCTAGCCCAAACATAAATGGGGAAGTTGATGAACTGAGAATATTTCCTGACAAGATTCTTGATGGTCTCCAACTCCAGATAATCTGAAGCCTCTTCCTTAAGGACGAGTCTGTTTAGATAAAGCAGAGCATTTGAACTCAGAACATTTAGGCTCAACAGTTTGTACAGCATTTGCAGTCAGTGGCAAGAACAGCCATTTATAGAGTACATAACACCTACGAGATTGTGGTTCCTCTGCCCAGTGTGTCCCCGCGGGGGTCCTCAATGACTGAGAACTGATTAGAGTCAGACTCCCAGATGTGCTGAGTGTCATTATTGTGCTTGGATGTGACAATGACTTTGTCAGCAACAAGGAAAGCAGAGTAGAAACCCACACCGAACTGTCCGATCAGCTCCGACGTCGACTGGCCTTCAGACTGCATCTCTGTCATCTTGTTTAGGAACTCACTGGTGCCAGACTTGGCGATGGTGCCCAAGTTCTTTATCAGCTCCTCTTTGGTCATTCCAATACCGGTATCAGTGATGTGCAGCAAGTTCTTTTCTTTATCCGACTGGGGAGAAGGGAGAAGAAAGAGTTACAAACAGATGATTTTCACAGTCCTACACAAGTTATAGTGATACCATCTTATGTCCATACCTTTATCTTGATTGTGAGCTCCTCGTTGGCAGATAATGCTTCTTCATTAGTGAGAGACAACAAGCGAATCTTATCCAGAGCATCTGAAGCATTAGAAATCAGCTCCCTGAGGAATATCTGAAACAAACAGATCAGAGGTGAGCTTCCCAAATGAGCTATTTAAAATACTGCTGCTTATAAATGTTTGAGCCTGCTAACCTCCTTGTTCTTGTACAGAGAGTTGATGATGAGCTTCATCATACGATTGACTTCAGCCTGAAAGGCGTGTTTTTCAGATTTTTCCCTGAGTTCCTTGATCTGAGATGCATTTAAACCATCAAGCTGAATAGCCTCTTCCTCTCTGGGGACACATGTGTACACAGAGGTGAGATTTAAAAAGAAAAAACACATGTTAAAAGATCTAGAGTATGAAACACCAACTGATCCTTTAGAGCTCTACTTCAATTACAATGTCAAGGTTGTCCTGGTGATCTATGTACACAAACTTGGTCATGCTGACCTTGTGTTAACCCAGAGTTTTGGTGATTGACATTTTTTGGCCAAACTAAAGAAACAGCACCTACCTTTGCACCAACTCATCATCTGTTCTGGAGCCGTCTCTGCTTTTCCCCAAATCTTCCTCCACTGTTCCATCCACATCAACGTCATCCTCAGCCCTTACAGCAGCTGCCATGAAACACACAGACACTTACAATCTGCTAGTGCATTTCAGTGATGACTGTACAGATGAGTTTATTTGAACGTGCACGAGTGCAACAACCATTCATCTGGTGATGAGAGCTAGCTTAGCATACGTGGTATTTCTGCTAGAAGCCTCTAGAAGGGTACATAAGAATAACAGGAGTGCTGATATCATAGAAGCATGCTTGCTGCCATTCTCAGTTCAAGATAACGTTATCCTGAAAATTTCCCTTCTGAAAAAATGAATTAAATCAGATTTGAAAGATAGTTTTAAGAGTAGCTTAACATCTCTAATGCACGTTAATATTAGCTTACAAGCTAGAACGACAAAAAATAATTTGAAAACCATGAGGTATGAGGACATTTATTAATTTCCACTACTCACCAAAGACTAGAAGACCAAAAAGAAGACCTATCAACCACATTCGTTTCATTTCGAGATACTACTAGTCTGACGCTGAGTCTTCAGCTCCTGAGACAAAAGCCGGGGTAGCAGCGGAGGTAGCACTGGCTTTGCAACAGCGACCGTGCAGCTACTTCTCTACAGCGCGAGCCCACTCCGTTAAACGCCTGGAGACTGACCAATGGCTGCACACCACGCACAACCTTCGACCAATCACAGCTGAGCTTATGGAACATGCCGTCCAATCAGATTCTTCAACATAAGTCGAAGCCCGAAAATCGTGGCTAGACATCATTGGCTAAGAGTGACTAATCAGCACATCACTTCCTGAAAATTTGCATTTATTTGAGGGAAAAAAAATCTCAGTCCGCATGCAAGTTAGTTAGATTTTTCTTGTGCAATGTCACTGTAACACCGTGAAGCATGGTGACATTTAATTTGTCAAAGCCTTTCATTTCTCTCCACAGTCTAAATATTTACTGATACTGAAATATATTTAAAATCTATACATTTATTTTATTATGAAATTATATAGTAGCAGATAAACAATGAATGGATATTTCCAAAAGTGAATAGTTGTACAGAATCCTATTAAAATGTTTCATTGTATCATATTTTGTGACAAATTAGGAAACACACACAGCAGAGCATAGTTTCATCTGTTGTACAGTACATAGGAGTATGTTAAAAATGGCATATCTGTATAGAAATCACCCCTAAAACACAATCATTGTTTCCAAACTGTGTTTATTCAAAGACCAACTTCAGTTAAACATATGAAAGTTTGACTAGTGTTGTTACATAAAGTCATAAAATAGAAAGCCTCACCAACGGTACTCGTGTGGTGACAAAAATAAAGAAATAATGCACTCTTTTAATGTTAGAATATGTCAATCTGTTTAATCTTTTGCAAAAAAAAATGTCAGCATGACTGGATTTCATTCAGAATTTTAAAACGACTTTCTGTGACCTTAGGTCAAAGTGAAGATGAAAGAAATTCATTAATTTCACTAAATCAAAACAGCTGACATAAAATTTCTTGAGCACAAGCATTCTCTTTGAAGAATGTTATAAACATATTTTCAGTCATTTGTAAAAATGTTATATCAAATGATTGCTGAGTACCTCCAGGTACATCACACTAGTTTTATAAGTTACATTTTTTTACTTGACACACGATCAAAAGTTCTTACATCAACTGTGCTGGTTTTAAACACGGATCTCAATTCAATTCTGTTTATTTGTACAGTTTCAGTTCACAACGAATCATATCAAATCACTAAACAAAAATCAACAGATTGAATTGTTGTCAAGTCTAGATTTAAGCCAGGTGTACAAAGTAAGTTCATTTAATTTGTAATAACATCTGCTTCACAGGGCTTTGTTTATCTTTTATTTCCTTCTCCATTTACATCTACATTTCCTGTAGTGAGAGGAAATGAGTCTTTTTAAATATGCAGATGACATGGCCCTATGACATATCCTATGGATATAAGTGGGAACTAAGTCAGTAACATGATCTGTTGGTGAATACATGTTAAAGGTAAATGTCACAAAAGCTATAGAGTCGTGTTGCAGAAACAGACGGTTGTTATATCCAGGGCCAGCTGGAGGAGCAGATTGGCTCTTGCAGAGACACTTGTTTCTCTTTTTCTCAGCATGCCATCTCTGTAAACAAAACAGCACAGCATTACCTCCACCTGCTGGGTAAGTCTTTAATCTCAGCATGATCCTCACTCATTGAATCCATCCTCACCTTAAATATCTCCTCCTAATTTCATTTTCTCATCACCAAAGAAAACAAAACTTCCCTGCAGAATTGACCAGTTTAGCAAAACCATCGGTTCAAGAAACTTTCAGTCTTTCAGCATTTGGATGTTCTTAAACTCACGTTGACAAAGTCACCCAAAGCTCGGAAACATCCTAATCACATTTCAGTAAGGAGGAATGAATGCAAACAGTTTTATTTTATGGCATCATGCCTCCTTCTATATTGATGTTGGATTTTTCTAATGACATTTATTTTGTCATTTTTCTTGCTCTCTGACAACTGAAATAGATTTTGACATCAGCTTCACTAATTAAGTCAGAGGCAGACAAGAAATGATGTTCTAAATGCACTATTCGTTTTCACCACCAGGTGGCAGTATTCAGTAAGTTATTCAGTAAATTCACATGCTATTTTTTTCTTTCAGGAAACGGTTTGCTAAAAGCTTGTATATACAAAGAGTTTACAATTTAAATAGTTTTAGACCGTTAAACGGGTTTTAAACCCCTTTATGTTTTGCTGAACTGACATCATCATAAATTCACCCACCTTAATGTTGTTCTAGTTTTCAAAGGTCTGGGAAGAATGGATGAAAACCTATTCTCTGCAATTAACCTCCCATGTACATCTATGGACAAGAAACCAGAGGGAAGTAAACAAACAAAACACACGCGCACGCACGCGCGCGGACGGACACACACACACACACGCACGCACGCACGCACGCACGCACGCACGCACGCACGCACGCACACACACACACACACACACACACACACACACACACACACACAAAGAGTGTGTCCAGTGTACGGGGGTCTGAGCCAGCCTAAAAAAAAATCTCAAATATGATTTAATAAATTAAATCTAAAAATTATTATTATTTTAATGCCATAAACGAGGAAATAATTTGACTTTGAGCCATTTATTATTTATTTTTTCATTCCTAAATGTAATTTTTTGTTACTAGAATTAGATGAAGCTTGCAGGGGCTAATATTTGCTGAGGACCAGACGCACTAACCTCTGATTCGCTGGTTGGCTGGGTCCTTTCCAAACACGGAAGTGACGTAAACAACCATACAGGGACAGTTTCGGTAATTACAAAGGAGCCTGTCCCTCGTGCGTTCGCAGAGAGACCACCGCTACTTCCACCCGGGTCGCTCCGCAGAGGACAGCGCTATGACGACCTTGTCCTGTCCGCTTCGGTCTCTCCTGAGACACACGGACTGTCTGCGGAGGGCGGCCGCTTCCTGTCATGTCTTACTGGGCTCCTCTCAGCGCTCCCTCATGGCTCGTTTATGGAGACGGAATTTCAGGGCAGTGTCCAACGGAGCCACCGGTGAGCTGCTGTCGCTCCAGCCCGGAGCCAAAAACAACGCAGCATCTGTATGCAGCAGCTCTTCAGACGGCCAGGACGTCACTCAGAAGCTGTGGTCTGTTTACACAGAGACCAAAAGGCAGACAGAGGGTAGGCTGCACAAACACTTATGATTTTAAACTGAATTAATGCTGAAGTGAGACTATGATATACGTTCCAGCTCAAGTATCTTCTTCACTAGTAAGAAAACATAAACATAAAATACCGTCATTGGATGAGATCTAGCATAACAGATGACCAGTGGTGTTTTATCGTCCTGTGTTTAATAAGTGACATCATCAGCTTGTCTATTAAATAAATTTTATGTCACCAGGGCTCAAGAATTTCCCACAGTTAATTATAAGTTTTATGTGAGAAAAAAAATCTTCCTGGATTATTAAACCTTTTTCTGTGTTTATGTACTATGTAAACAAATACCCCCAGCCTCTCCCTGAAACACAAACAACAACTAGATTGAAGTAAACATCAGTTGTTGATATCAGCTCAGTTTTACTTATCAGACAGATAATATGTTAAACAATGATTAACACTGGCCGATAAGGATGTTAATGCTGATATATGTGCATCCCTAATGAATGTCTTTCTCTGGGAATAATAGTAAATAATCAGAATTGGGTAAATGGGTTCTATTCAGAAATAATCAAAAGTTAATTTTTCATTATTTTCAAGAATATTGTCTCATAGAAATTTATCTGTCTATGTCATCAAAGAAGCATCATAAATTAATCGTAATACATTGAATATTTACGAGCAGTGAATGCCCTTTTCAGCTACATTTTAAAGGAGTCACCTGAAATTTTCAGGTACTGAGAGATACTGAAGCGAAGCCTACGGTGTCAACGCCCCTGCTTCCTTCCACCAATCAATGCGCCCCTCAGTCCGACACGTGTCCGGCACAGACAAAATATCGCGTGTGATCTCGCGAGAATATATGCCCTTTACAAAAAGGATCAGAAAAGCACATCTTTAATTTATTTTTCCAATACATTTATTTTAATGTCCTAAAAGACTATAATAGGATGTAGATATCCACAGTATTATAGGTGATGACTCCTTTAATGTTTCTCTTGCTTATGTTTGTACCATTTCCTATTGTTCTGCAGCAGTGACTGCATTCTTTGTTGCCATAAAGCCATACTGTGCAACTTTTTCATATTTGAAATAATTTTCTTGAGCCAGTATGTGCTGAAATGACCCTTTACAGGGTTAATGAAATGTCACACAGACCCCCACTGCCCTCTGTTGCCAGAATACCGCACTTGCAACTTCAGAGTGGCGGTCCGGTCCTTGTTGGACTTATGGCGCTTACACACTAGCACCGGGTCGGTACGGCTGGGTCGAAAGATTTGGTTTCACATCCGGGTAGCCCGAGAATTTCCAGCGCCGAACCGGACGCGTTTTCAGGCCTCTTCCCAAGGCGGTCTGACTCGCGCCAAAACCAGGCCAACACACCCACTGCCGACTCATTGGTCGGCTCAAATTCACACCTACCTTTAGGGGGAACCTCCGATTAGTGGATAGATTCCGCCAGCGGGGGCTTCCCGCATGCACGCTTCATTATTACTCTGAATGTGGAGGAGCTAACAAGCCTCTGACTGAAGCCGTTTTTAGTCTCTGCTGCAATGAATGTGAGGAGCACGCACGCACGCACACACACACACACACGCACGCACACACACACACACACACACACACACACACACACACACACACACACACACACACACACACACACACACACACACACACATAGTGCTGCCAGGCTGCCACACACAGCAAAGCAGGATGAAATATCAGAGGGCAAAGAGTCTCCAACGCACAAGGCTGCTCAGAACAGCTTTGTTTAATAAGGAAAACACCGCAGACTTCTCAGCGCTCCTTTGACCCGCCCACATGCTCGGAGATGCGCTCCTGACATCACTGATATATTCGCGCCAATTTTTCGCGCGCATTTCTGAGACCGCCTATCACATCTGCATTCCAAAGGGTGTCCTGGACGACGTGTGTAAACAACCTGGAGGGGCTGGGGCCGACTGAGGCCGACCGATGGGAGCCGACCCGGTGCTAGTGTATAAGGGCCATTAGTAAAGTGGAGCTGACATGCCTGGTGCTGCAGTCTGCTTCCAGCACGTTTCCTGCATATTTTAGAACATGAACACAGCTGATTTGTTTGATTTAGTGATGAACCGCTCCTGTAGACACTGATGAAGGCTGAGGAGACATTTCAGCTGTTAGATTAAGGTGTTAAAAAGACAAACGCACAGCGAGGAGATAAGTTTCACTTTTGGTTTCACTAACGGAACACTAGGGGGTGCTAAAAGCAAGCTATCCATTTAAGTCACAATAGACCTTCTTCTTTAACGTGTTTTCTTCATGTTTTCTTCTTTCATTTCATTCCAGTTATGTCCACCAGCTCTGTCAACCCAGACACCATTTTTGCCAACAACGAGATGAGTCTGCGAGACATAGAGATCTACGGCTTTGACTATGACTACACCCTGGCGTTTTACTCCAGCCACCTCCACACGCTCATCTTCAACATCGCACGAGACATCCTCATCACCAACCACAGGGTAAGGTCCAGCGTGGGTCTCTTTTTAATTATGCATTACAAGATAATCGTAATCAAGTAAAAGAAAACAACAACAAACAGTTGTTTTTATTGATCTTTATGTCACAGTTTATGGTTTTAACTGGACGATAACTGCCTTCAAACTTAAATTTGACTTGTTTGCCTTTTTTTAGATAAAAAAAATCTTTATTATAGTTCAGATGTTTTAAGACTCAAAATATTTTTGTCAGTGAAAGTTTCTAACTACTATAATAATTGTTGTTTTGTTGTTAGTACCCAGAGGGCCTGCGGAAGTACGAGTATATCCCAGACTTTGCTGTGAGGGGGCTTCACTATGATGTCCAGAAGGTGAGAGCAGGTTTAATTTCTTGCATGTTAAGCTCATTGTTGTTTCATGAGAATGTTTTTTTATGATTTATGAAAGGCACTGCTGATGAAGATAGATGCTTTTCACTACATCCAGTTGGGCACTGTATACAGGTGTATAAGAACTTTTATTATTTCTCATATCAGGAATCCCTAAAATCCAATTAAATCTGTTTAATTTTGATATTAAAATTTATAATTTAGTTGAAGAAGCATTTACAGGGGCCTGTATCTGCTCCAAATATAAAACAATAAATACTGCTTTTAGCTTATAATTTGGGATATTCTCTGTTTGTGATGCAGAGGTCTTGATCCGGTTCCCGATGAGGAAGTGATAGCCATGTATGAAGGAAGTCATGTACCTTTAGAGATCATGAGTGACTTCTATGGCAAGGTGACGGACATTTCTTCACTTATTTTTGCAAAAATAAATACGGAAGGCTCAAAAATGTGCAAGAATATTTTTTTCTGTCCTGCAGAGCACACACGGACACACGATGAAACAGTTCATGGACATATTCTCCCTCCCTGAGATGACTCTCCTCTCTTGTGTCAACGACTTCTTCATGAGGCACAACATCGACTATGAGCCCGTCCATCTCTACAAAGACGTAAAGGTTAGTGTGTGTGTACGCGTGATTAAATAAATGAAGCTCCATATGTGCACGAGTGTTAATGTGTTTACATGTTGCGGTTAAACTCCAGACATTCAATGCTGTCTTAATTTTAGCCCTGAAAAGCAGTGTCTAATTTTAGTCGAGCATTCTCGCCCCCCAGCCATGTGGCTCTGCTACTTCACAGGAGGAGCGGAGAGAAATCAGCTCTGTGTTCTCCCTCTGAGGCCAGCTGTCGCTGCTGCTGCTCTCTCCGCTCTGTGTGACGCTGCAGCGTTTTTGACAGATAGCTGTCATTAAAAAGCCCTCACACGTGCTCCGTTTGAAGAATGCCTCTCATATCTTTCCAAGGACGACCTGCCTTAATCTTTGTCTTTCCCGTTTTTAATAATTCAGTATTGACCTTAATGTTTTCAAACTTTTTGTTCCCCTTTATGATCTCATTGCGTCAGATAGTGTTTGTGTGTGATGAAGGTTCCACGTTTGCAGGTTTTTGAGAGAATCTTTTCACAGATTTAAAAGATTTCTCACAAAGCATCTTAACTCCTGCTTTCTTTCCCGTTTCATTTGTATTCAGAAGTGCACTTTCCTCATGCTTCCAAGTCAACTGTTTATACACAGAGTAAAGTTGCTGTCAGAGCTGAATGCTAATCTGGTGTCGTGACTTCCTGGTTGAGGGCTGTTTTACATTTCCTCCTCACAGGAAGCAATCAGAGATGTTCACGTCAAGGGCATCATGTATCGAGCAGTGGAGGCAGATACAGGTAGCATTTTGTACATTATGTCCCCTAATTAAAGAAAAATGAACATATCTGGGTGATTTACTCATAATCCAGGCATAAATAGGTAATAACATACTGAACCCTTTTTCTCCTTCAGAGAAATACATTTGTTATGGTGAGCAAAGCCACGCTGTGCTGAGGAAGCTGTCTGCATACGGGAAGAAGATGTTCCTCATCACGAACAGCCCTTTTGACTTTGTGTAAGTGAGGGTTTAATGAAAAGAATAATTCAGAATTTTGCATGCTTAGGAGCCAATGTTGAATCATTGCCATTGGGATAATGTCCCAGTTTTTCATAGATGGGTCAACACACATCAGACGGCTCGTGTTTGCAAATCGGTACAGTAAGCTATCGACTTCGAGGCCTTTTGAAGTCATGGTTGTTTGCACAAATTGATCAATTGGGGAATTGAACATCAGAAGACTTCCTAGAGCCTAAAATCCTGGAAATGATGTTCTTGTTTGTAGTATTGAATCGTCACAGCAATAAGAACAAGCTGTGCTTTTAATTAAAGGTGTGTTTCTAACTGGTTGGTAGATTGATGTTTTCATGAATAGGTTTAAAAATGCAGGCAGGAATCACTGAAAGCTTCTCTGGCTGGAGGTGGCTAAGGAAGGTCGTTCATAATTGGATGGTTGGTGGTTTGATCCTGAAGCATCCTTGAACATCGTACTGAAACCTTAATTACTTGCAATTCATAATCAGTGTGGAAAGTTGTGAAAAAGTGGTTTACGTAAGCAGGGAGGTGCCGTTATCATGTGCACGGGTGACTGTCAAGTGTCCTTAGTGGATAAAAGACCTGGGACTTTTTAAATAATTAAAGGTTGGAATTCCTTGAAAGGGATGCTTTTTCTTAATTGACCTTAATTTATTCGCTGTTAAATAATTTGGACAACTCAATAAAGTGAAATATCATTTTAAGTTTATTTTTAAAGCACCTGTTGTAAACAAGGCAGAAACAAAGAAATACAATGTCAGACGGCAATCAAACAATTAATTAAATAGCAAAAGAAAAATATGTTAGAAATATAATAGAAGGTAACCAAGTAAATGTTCAAAAGCTGATAAATAAACTGATAAACATGATAACTTTTCACATTAATGGGAAAGCTGAATTAATTTTTCAGCCCCACCATAAAGGAACTGACAGTTTCTGCTCATCTCAGGTTGTTGGTTCCAGGCTGAGTAAAGATGTCTCTGATGACCTGAGAGGTCTAGATGTTTCATGCAATATGAGACACCTTCAGGATCAAGGCCATCCAGTCTCTTGTGAACTAATAACATTTTAAAATCTTTCCTTTCACAATCAGGAAGCCAGTGAACCGGTGAGATGTTTCATTTTCTAGGTGTTATCCAGGACACTGGCTGCATGCACCGAATGAGGTGCAGCTGCCTGAATAATTTCTTAACAGCATGACAACACACCTGTTTAGACTGGAAACCCTTAATTCTTTTGATGTTTTTAAGATGATATTGACTTGGGAGTACGGGCTGTGAATCACTGTCATTGCTACTCAGTTACTGGTAAAAACCGAGTTACGGCCAGTTTGGATTTGGCTAAAAATAGCTCTGGTGGCCATCCTCATCCTGACCCTTTGTCCTCCTCAGGGATCGTGGAATGAGCTACATCGTGGGAAAGGACTGGAGGGACCTGTTTGATGTTGTTATTGTCCAGGCTGACAAACCTAGTTTCTTTAATGACAGAAGAAAGTAAGTAGGTTTTAATATGTTAGCTCCTATATAAAACACATGCGGTGTGGCTGCACTCTACTGCAGGCACATGCACACCTTTAATTCTCTATTACATGGGTTTTTAAACTGCTGACGGATGCTAAGATTTGGTGTCTTTATTTTCTGACAGACCTTTCAGGCGAGTGACAGATAAAGGTGCTTTACTGTGGGACAGAATCCACAGACTGGAGAAGGGGCAAATCTACAAACAGGTGATGTGCCAGGAAATTTCCTTATGACCTGACTGTGGTTCCATCTCATTTTTTAATGTACGTATATTTGATTTACAGGGAAACTTGTATGAGTTCCTCAGACTGACTGGCTGGAGGGGATCCAAAGTACTTTACTTTGGAGATCACATTTATAGCGACTTGGCAGTAAGCAGCATCCACACGTATTCACAGTAAAATAATTATTACTAAACATAAATCACGGATTGGAATTTAAACAACAACAAAAAAACATGTTTCTTTTTAAGTTAAAGGAATGATCCTGGCTGGATTTAGCTGTCTATGAACCATTTTTACTGTTCTGAGAAATTTAGTCTACATTTCAGACGATGCACCACTGGGAGAGTCCCGTTCTGCAGACCCGGTTGTAGAAACATCACTATTCACAAACACAGCTCATTTTAATGATGACCAAAGCAGAGTCACAGCACATTATCTGGTGATAATCGCACAGCTTGTTTGTGGTTGCCACAGTGCAGATTGTTTAAACAGAAACCTGATCACCTGTTTGGGTATTTAACACGCTCTCCTTGGCTCAGATCACTTGTAAAATTATACAAGTTTTCATTTTTCAGTTTTACTGTGTTCAAATATATTATTTTTATGGTTCCAACTCATATAAGAGGAGACTCATTAAAGATTTACTTGCAGACCAATGATAAAAAATAAATAACCTATTTTATAGCTCTATAACAACCAGCTATCACTGCAGTCTGTTGCTACCTTCTGGGGTTCCTGTTAACAGACTTTATTCCAGAATGCATTTGAATGAAAAACCTGCAATGCATCAATGCGTCCTCACAATTTTCTTTTGTTGTCTCTGTACAGCTCTCTGTTTCACTGTTTGTGAAAACGGTGGTGGTAAAAGCCAAGAAACAGATCATACTGTGTCTGCTGGAAAAAACAACAACCAACAAGCAAATAGTAACATCAAAACTATTAATAAAACATGCCAACATGCCACACAGACACTCTTTCCTGTCAGAAACACCTGTGTAACCTCTGCCATATCTTGTGTAAAAGTAAAGAAAAGCTTTTTTTTTAACCCCGTAAGGCAAATAATGGTGTGATTGGGAGTGAATTGTGAGGCACAAATCTTAGTAAATAATGTATTTGAAGACTCTGCTGCACCATTCTAGCTAACCCTCTGAAAGAAAAATATGTGCTGCAGAGCCAGGTGCAAAACAGTTTGCCCTGCACTTTAAAGGTGTGGATCACTGAAAATTTTTTTTTAAATTATTATTTCTGATCATAATCATGTCATGCAGGCTGAACGTGAAAATAGTCTCCTACACCTATGTCCGGCATTAGCTTCTGTTAGAAAATAGATGGTAACATGCTAGGATTAGAAAAGCCTGACAGATCTATGTCACACTGTCACTTAACGTTCATGGACTCACCCATCTTGACTCACGACGGGGAAGGCTGTTGTTGGTTTAATGTCCAGAAAACGGCAAAGAAAGTCTCGGCTATGTTAGCATTAGCAACTCCACCACACAGCAGGACTCCTTCAGGCTTGTGTTATTTGTGGAGAGAAAACATCAACATTGAAGAGCAAACAGAGTCAGTGGTAGAGTCGCTTTGTTGTTAGCCAATCAGAGGTGAGATGTCCAAGTATCAGGAAATAAGACTCCACATTCTGCTGTTTGAAGCTACTTTGTCCTCCAGCTGACTTGTGCTTCCTAAAACAGGAGCATCTCGCCCCCCCCCCCCCAATACAACTTACAATGCATTCATTCCTACTAGACTATTGCAAATGTACTGATAAATGAGTGAACCGCATCTTTAATTGTAATTACTAACAGCTGCAAACTTTATTTGTTAAATGCAAAATAAAAAATTTCGGTGAGACTATTGATGGTCACTAACTTAACACATTAAAGCCTATTGAGCACCACTACAGTTGGTTTGGTGGATAAACATCATTTATTACATTGTCATAAGTGAGTCTGATATATGTATGGATATGCGTGGTCAACAGGAAAGAGTGATATTGAAAGATCAAATTTACATTTCTGGCGTGATGCCCGGTCAGTGGCCGGCAGCCACAAGTCACTTATGTTGTCTCGCTTGTTTAAAGAGATGGAAGTTGGCATTTGTGGTTTACACCAAGCACAGCTCACCATCAGACTCACTGGCAGCAGAATTCAAAGTTAACAGAAAGGACAGCAACACCTGTGGGTTATAGAGGTTTTTCAGTAACAGAAAATTCAAAAATACATTCTACAAATCCTGAATGGGTTTCAGATCAACTCTGTGTGTAAGTGTGATGGAAACGATTTAGCTGCTGAAATCTTGCATAAAAAATTGATGTTTCAAAATAGACAAAAAACAACAGTAAATGATGGCATATCTTTTTACTAAACACACTAAAAATACATATAAAACACAAAAACGCCTGCTGTTTGTCCTGTCAGCCTATCTAGAGCGCCTCTCTGCATTTTACTCAATGGATCTGGTCAGCTGGTCTCTGAATGCCATCGATAAAATTTTTTCCATGTTAAGAATGGAGAATGGAGCTCCTTCCTCCCCTGGAACACACCTGGTAGGATACATGATGGATTCCTGGAATGAGTGGAGGATTATGTGTCTGTCCGTTGAGGATGTAGAAGATACTTATATAATTGGATTCATGATAACCGGGTTGCTGCTGTTTGGAGCGAGCGGGTTCCTGGTATATCGCAAGATTCAGAAGCTGTCGGGGAAAAATTGGCAAACTAGCTGGCTTCTACGAAGGGATGTGTGGAGCTGTCAGCACTCAGACTCTCTTTGTGATTTTATCTGTAAAAACTTTAGACATGGGACTGATAGCCCCGCCCACTCACAATCATGTTTTTTTAAGCAACAAATAACTAATTACCACAAAGTATGAGAAAAAAAATATTTGAACACGCAGCAGCAAAGCAAGAAATATATGATCAACATAAATCGAAACTTGGAAAATATTACCTGAGGTATATTTTTATTTTTTAATCAGGAAAGTGTCTAATTCATTTATATGTGGTGATGGAACTAAGTAGTTGTACTGGAAACAGCCACTAGGGGGACAAGTCAACTTCTGGGTTTCTGTTGAATATTTAGTAAATAAACAAAAATGTTTTGCAAAAATACAATAAAAAAATACTACTAAAACAAACACAACCGTAAAATATCTCTGAAAACACTGCAGTTTATTTAATTGACCTCCATTTAAGCAGGTGAGTTGATTTAGAACCCAATCTCATGTACAGTGACGAAGGCCAAGAGGCAGTGAAACCGTAAACTCAGCAAAGCATAAAGTATAAAACCGAACCTATTTCAAAATGTTTTCTGAGATGTTTGTTTTGTTTCTGGGTTTGTTGCTTCCGTTTGCTCCTCTGAGCTGTTGTAATAAAATCCCAGCATTGCGGTGTAGGACTTTAGGTGCATTTTCTTTCGCCTTATTTGTGCAGCTGCAGTGAGTGTATGCTGAACTGTTAAATGTCATTTCAGCAGCACACAGATTCGCTTTGACAGAGTGGCTGTGCTGCTGAAGCTCTGGCACAAATAAAGAATAAACGCAGACGGTAACAACATTACTGAGCTCTGCTTTATGCTGCACTGAATATTTACCTGAAACCAGCATGATCACTCCTTTGAGTTTATTATTCCTTCTCTGTGTTTATATCCTCGAGATAAACAAATGCCGTGCAGGCAGAACTTATATTCTACCTGGATCTTCTTTGGTCATCAGGATCTGACTCTGAAACATGGCTGGAGGACAGGCGCCATCATCCCTGAGCTGCGGAAGGAGATCAAGATCATGAACACACCGCAGTACGCTCACATGATGACCTGGTTACAAGCCCTAACTGGACTTATTGAACAGATGCAGGTCAGAAGACTTTATCCAACATCTGGCTTAATCTTCTTACTTACCATTGTTATGTCTGATTTTCTTTTATCCAGACAGCTTTGTGATTATCTGTGATGTGTTGCCTTTGAACAGGTGCACAGAGATCCCGCGACTCAAGCTGTGGTAGAGGAGTGGATACGAGAACGAGAAGCCATGAAGTAATGAAGCTAACTCATTTGGCGTTGAAAAGCAGTTGGGTTCAGCTTGTTAAACTGAAATAATCATGCATCAATGTGTGTTTTTATGGCAGACCGCAGACAAAAGACATCTTCAACGCTCAGTTTGGGAGCCTCTTCCGCACGGATCACAACCCCACCTACTTCTCACGGCGACTCTCCCGCTTTGCTGACATCTACATGGCCTCCATCAGCTGCCTGCTCAACTACGACCTCAAGCACATCTTCTTTCCTCGCCTCACTCCTCTTCAGCACGAGGCCCTGTTCTGGCCTGAACACGATCCTTCTGCATCTTCTCCACCGCCACGGCACTGAAGCAAAGTTTGACCTAAAGAGTTCAGGAAGTCCAGACTGAAGCAATCAATATTGTTAATTCACCTCTGTCAGTGCGCCCCAGGGCAGCTGTGGCTACATCGTAGCTCATCACCACCAGGGTGTGAATGTGTGTTTGCATGGGTGGATGACTGATTGTGTTGTAAAGCACCCTGGGGGGTTCTAGGACTCTTGAAGGCGCGATATCAAATGCAGGCCATTTACCATTTAATTTTACTTTGGTTTGGAAGATATCAGATTGTGAAAATCAAGAAAACTGTTGAAGTTGAAGATGATTTAAACCAGTTATTTATACCTGTCCTTTCAGAGGAAGAAGAGAGGATGAATGTGGTGCTTTTTAAGCCAGACTCATGTGTCTTATTCTATGTGAATGTCACAGAGGTAATGGAATAGATTTATTTAAAAAATGGTGCATTTTATACCATCCAATCAGTAGGGGGCAGTCACACACCAGATTTTATATGTATTTGTGTTGCCTTTATGTCGTGTTCTTGAGCTGCTGCAGTAGGAATTTTACACCGAGGCTCCAAACCCCATTGCCTTAATCTGTTCACACCACTGCAGACTATGTATTTTTTCCTAATAGGTAGATTTAATTTAATTTTACGCCTCACGTTGACACACACATACTTGCTTGGTGTCAAATAGTTGCAAACATTTCCATCCAAGTAAGCCTGCATGTGTCGTTTTCATTATTGTTTCATTTTTTATCTGGAATAATGGAGCTTTGTTGCTTTAATTAGTGTGAGTGCTGCTGTTTGATGTGTGGAAGCGGTTGAGATTTTTCAAAAGGACTGGTGAAATATTTTTTACTTGTCTTGAGATTAAAGATTAGAATTTGACAAATCCTAGAAAAGGGAATTTTAATGGCAGTAACAGTGGCCATTATAGGAGCTTCTGTTGGAGGGTTAGTTGATGCTCTTTGTTTTATTTTACCATTAAAAGGTCAATGAGCTGATCCTCTCACAGCACTGATGTTATTAAAGGGAGCTTTACTGTATGTGGTCTGACAGTTGCTGTAATGAGATTTAATTTATCATTTGTCCGCCTGCATTTATTGTAGGTTCTAATTTGCCGTTAATCATTAGATTGTTGTAGATTGTAGAATCACATTTTGAGGATTGATTGTTTAATAAACTAAACTTTCTAATTATAATTACTGATGTGGGTCATTATTTTGTTGGGGGTTTAATCCCCTTAAATTGTGTTATGGACTGTTTTCTGATAATGCTTTTAGAGCGTTTTTATTCAGACAGTTGCCCAGCCTGAGATCCAGGACACTAAGTTTTGCCATAAATCTCAGATTCTGTCCTCTGAGCTGATCTTCATCTGAAGTTGGAACATCTAAGTTGTATTAACAACAACAAAACATGTAGCCCTGGTTAACCTCCAGCCTCTTAGAAGATGCTGACTATTTTCCTTCTGGTAGGCTGCAGCATCCGGTCCTTCCTTGAGCTCAACAACAATCATTTAATATGTGTGTGTTAAGAAATCAGCCTCTCTGGCAGCCTGTGGACATCCTCAGCCCGACTGTTTCTGACCCCATGTCCGTGGTTCGTTGTTCACCACCTTCACAAAAACCACGGCTTTTCTCAAATCATCCTCTGGGGCGAACTTCAGCTAAAAAATATCAAACATTTTTTTATTAAAACACTTTTGGTTTCCAACAAAACGTATGTTGTGGCTGCTGCTTCTAAAATGAAACAAAAACCTGTTGTAGTTATCCTCTTTAACATTTAGTTGATCTTGACTTAAAATCTATTCTATGATCTATATGTTTCTCAGACTTAATATCAGAAAAATGTCTTAACATTTCCTGAAGAAATGCAAAATATCTTTCATGTCAGAGTTTAAGGTCATCTTATACTGAACAAAAATATAAACGCTACACTTTTTGCTCCCATTTTTCATGGGCTGAACTCAAACATCTGAAACTTTGCCCACATGCTCAAAACACCCATGACTCTCACATATTGTTGTGAAATCTGTCTACATGTGTGTTAGTGAGCACCTTTCCTTTACCAAGATAATCCATCCCACCTCAGGTGTGGCATATCAAGGGGCTGATTAGACAGCATGAATAATGTCCAGGTGTGCCTTAGACTGCCCACAATAAAAGGCCGCCCTGAAATGTGCACGGTTTTGCTGTATGGGGGGTGGTGGGGCAGACAACCAGTCAGTATCTGGTGTGGCCACCATTTGCCTCATGCAGGGCAACACATCTCGGTCACATAGAGTTGATCAGGTTGTTGATGGTGGCCTGTGGAATGTTGGTCCACTCCTCTTCAATAGCTGTGTGAAGTTGCTGAATAGTGGCCCGAACTGGAACACGCTGTCGTATACGCCGATCCAGAGCATCCCAAACATGCTCAATGGGTGACATGTCTGGTGAGCCTTGCAATATGGTGTTACCATGCTGCAACATGAGGTGATGGTCGTGGATGAATGGCACAACAATGGGCCTCGGGATCTCGTCACGGTACCTCTGTGCATTCAAAATGCCATCAATAAAATGCACCTGTGTTCGTTGTCCATAACATACGCCTGCCCATACCAGTAACCCACCGCCACCATGGGCCACTCGTTCCACAACGTTGACATCAGCAAATCGCTCACCCACACGACGTCACACACGCAGTCTGCCATCTGCCCTAAACAGGGAAAACCGGGACTCATCTGTGAACAGAACGCCTCTCCAACGTGCCAAACGCCATCAAATGGGAGTGTTTGCCCACTCACGTCGGAAACAACGACGAACTGCAGTCAGGTCCAGACCCTGATGAGGACGACGAGCATGCAGATGAGCTTCCCTGAGATGGTTTCTGACAGTTTGTGCAGAAATCTGTTGGTTATGCAAACCGATTGTTGCTGCAGCTGTCTCAGGTGACCCTGGAGGTGAGCATGCTGGATGTGAAGGTCCTGGGCTGGGGTGGTCACACGTGGTCTGCAGTTGCGAGGCTGGTTGGATGTACTGCCAAATTCTCTGAAGCGCCTTTGGAGATGGCTTATGGTAGATAAATGAACATTCATTTCACGGGCAATAGCTCTGGTAGACATTCCTGCAGTCAGCATGCCAATTGCATGCTCCCTCAAAGGTTGCGACATCTGTGGCATTGTGCTGTTTGATGAAACTGTACATTTCAGGGCGGCCTTTTATTGTGGGCAGTCTAAGGCACACCTGTACATTATTCATGCTGTCTAATCAGCCCCTTGATATGCCACCCGTGAGGTGGGATGGATTATCTTGGTAAAGGAAAAGTGCTCACTAACACACATGTAGACAGATTTCACAACGAGATGTGAGAGTCATGGGTGTTTTGTGCATGTGGACAAAGTTTCAGATGTTTGAGTTCAGCCCATGAAAAATGGGAGCAAAACCAAAAGTGTTGCGTTTATATTTTTGTTTGGTGTATAATTAAAAGAATTACAGCAGATCTGGCCAATAGAATGCTGCAAGAGTTCACCCAAATTCCACTTCCAGTCGGTAACGAGATGGTACCTGTGCCTGGCTTCGCTGCTGTTGTTAGCCACTCTTTCAAACTTTTCTCAGCAAACTTTCTTCTTTCTGCCTTGCTTTTGTCTGCGGTCTTCTCCGGTAGTGTCCCTGTTACCATCTCGTATGATTGCCAGACTCTTTTATCCTTCTGATCATCCGTGATCGCCCAAGACGTGCCATGGATTAATCTTCCATATTGTTTTTGTTCACGGGGCGCTGGACCCGACCCAAGTGCTTGATCTGAGCCAAGCACCTCTAACAATGTTTTTCCAATCCTTGTGAAAACCCGTAGGAAAAGTGAGACACGAGCAGGAATCCAGGTGAGAATAAGGCTTCTCTTTAGCCAGTAACCATCGGTGTGAAGGTTTTTTTAAACTGTGTTTGCATGAATAGGGTATTCTACAGTTGCAAAGGCTTCTGGGTAAGGTCATACTCATACGCCGCATTTGACAATAGAAAATATACAGAGTGCTTTGACATCGATATAAAGGCATAAAATGGAGGAAGTTGTTTTGACGGAGAAAACATACCAGAGAACTTTTCTTGATGGCAACCCTGCTAATTATCAATCGCCAGAACTGAAGCGCTAGCTCAAATGAGAGTGAAAGTAAAAACTAACCTCCGCTAGCAGCGCTGTTGTTTTAAACGCCATTATTCCCATCACGGCTCCTTCTTGAGTAATATAAAAATAAGTTCATTTCTCTCAGTGCTCAAGTAACATTTTCTCAAGGTAGTTTTTTAAATGTCAGGTTGTCATTTGTGTCCCTACTTTTTATATTCCACTCACCTCTGGTCAAAAGCCTTTTTCGTGGACGTTTGGGTGGACATGCTGTTTGGCTGAGACGTTCAGCTGGACCACTCCGTTAACAACGCTGCGTCCTGCATTGATTCTCCTCTGCTGCTGCTCCTCCTGGATAACTCCACGACTGAGAGCATTGCTAGGACCGGTGGCTGGTCATTCTCAGATGTATCAACTGATGTATCGGTTTTTACTCCTTTATTGACCCAAATTTTACATACCATGCACATATTATACATCAAACTACATCTACATCTCTTCTCTCTAAAAATGCTAAAATAGTAGAGTAGAGTCGAGTCTTGTCAAACTGTGCTGAGTGGGCTCTAGTGGAAAAAGGGCCATTTCTGAGTCAGTCCTGAGTCATCTGTCTGCTGGTAAAATATCTCATGAACCACAGAGCAGACTTTAGTGACACTCTCAATAAATCTTCACTAGACTTATATTTACAATTGGAATTAGAAGGGATGATAACAACTTTCTGGCCTCCTAAGAGGAATTCCATTACAACTTGGAAACGGCTCTAGTGGGTGGGCTCGTCATAGCGGGGCAGCCCCCAGACACAGGCAAAGTCGCAAACGTGATCTGTATCTGACACAAACACAACAATGGAAGACATGGTAGTGATGTTGAACATTTAAGATGGACCTGGCTGGAACATTTTGATTGGTCTGTGAATTTTTGTCAGACTCCAAAAAGAAAAAACTCCAGAAAAGGTTGCAGGCAGCAAGGTAAAATACTCTGGAGAAATCAGTGACTCTACCCCCTAGCTGATCACTGACCAACAACTTTTTGATGTTGTGTTTGAGGCCCAGCTCTGTACGCTTGGAAGCACATGGAAGTTGGTACTAAAAAGGAGGTGGCAACCTGGTACCTGTTACTAATGGAAATACCTTGGAACCGTGCTGAGCAGATTCGAGCTGCGCTGAGTGGGTTCTAGAAGCAAAGGGCCAAAGGGGTCCAGACTTCCTGCTCTAAGGGCGTGGGACGGAGGAGAGGTCATGGAGCAACTACTGCTTCATCTTCCTCTCCACACAGCTCTGTTTCATCCTTCCATTAACAATCATGTAGCACTCCTTCAAAGTGATAAAAGCATTTATCTATTTAAAGAGTAACAGTTTGCAGACAACCATTATTAGATTGAAAGAAAACTGTATGACTTAATGTGGCTCAAATTTATTTTTCCACCAGCTGAACAAGATGATTGAGCTGCCAGGTTCAAGGCAGAGTTAGAATGAGCACGTTATTAGTATCATCCTGGCAATGATTGTGGCAATTTTTTTCCCTGTGTGCTGGCTGTTGTGCATGGCGCCGTCAGTGGTAAATCCAGAGCTGCACATCCCTCTGCTAGTCGCAGCGTTGCCAAGACCAGCCTCGTCCATAATCCCATCATCTACTTCCTTTCCAACTAACAGGTAAGCAGCTACATCTGCTGAGGAGAGATACAACTGAGACAGCAGGGAAACACATTTTAATTGAATATACATTTCCTGACAGTGTGTATATATATTTTATTTTATTTTTTTTACATCTACCAGGTCCATGACTGTGCTCTGGAGGTGTTGTCGTGCAGGTGATACGTTCCCCGTGGGCCTACCGGCGTCAGCATCCCTTTGAAAGGGGGGAGCTGTCTGTCTTCCACAAGCAGGAGCGCCAACAAGCACAGCGAGGTGTTGCCTGTGACTCCTGCCAGCCAAAGCAAACAAGGTGCTGCAGTTGTGTGTCTGCTGGTGCCTCATCAAGGACGCAGAGCTAAATGTCTGCTGGCTTGTGGCTTTTACAGAGAGCCGCACTCTTTCAGAACAAATTCAGTTTACACTCTGAAGGAAAACTTTATAGCACAGCGCTGCAAAAAAGTATCTGCTCCCTGAATGGTTTCATCTGTTTTTGCTGCTTCAGATCAGAAAACAAACTGTGATTTCTGACAACGATAATAATACATAATGCAGATTTCAAAGAAATCTTTTTATTAAAGGAAAACAGCTATCCAAACCAACCTGGTCCTATGTGAAAAAGTGATCGCCCCACTTGTTAAATCACAAGTTAAATGTGATGAATCACAGTGTCTGACCTTTGACCTTAAACAGGCCCGCTCATGTTGGAAAACCCTCCAATCCTTCAGCGATGTAAGAGACTCATTAGTGGTTATTATGCAGTCTTGATTGCAGTTATTTCCTCCAGCGGTGTAGGGGTCAATTACTTTTTCACATAAAACCAGGTTGGTAATGATAGGTTTGTCCCCATGATAAAAAAATTAACATTTGAAAACTGCATTTTGTTTTTACTCAGGTTATCTTCGTCTGATACTGACATTTATTTGTTGATCTGAAACATTTTGCATGAAAACAACAGAATAAAAAGATGAAATCTGCAAAAAGGGCAACTGTGTGCACTATAAAACACTTTTACATCTGTTTTACCATTTATAGGACAAACGTTCTATCATAAAGTGTTCTTCCTTTTCTTCCATCTGATTCATCGAGTCACAACCAGAGTTTTCTATCACACAATTTCATTACCTCGGCTTGTTTTAGGTCAGTCAGCCGTTACCTTTTTTTATTGAAGTTTAGAAATGTGTTTGGGTCTATTCAAAAGAAGACAATAATAAAAAAAGGGAAAAATCTAAATCAAAGGGCAGTTTTGTGAAAACTAGCTCCCATTTGTAATTTATCATTTGTATGCATTTTACCAAGAACAGACAAAGCAATCCCAGCCAGACTGCAGTGACAAACAGATGAAGTGAAGTTCTTTTGTTCAGTGAATACAATGCAGTGAACCTGGTTTCATATTGTGTGGGAAGATATCTCATATAAGGACATTAGATATTTATTAATTCCAAGTTGTCTGATGTTGAAATGTTCATCACCACAACCAAAAGGCTGGTTAATGAAAACAGCTTGGATTTAACTGAATATACACTCCTCCTGCTTATTATAATTACTTAAAATGATTAAAATAAAATGCATAAAAGTCAACAGCATCAATCATCCAATCAATACTCAGTCCAAGGCCCAGTAGTGCATTTCTAGTGGATTATGTAATAAGTCTAACCAAACATCAGCAGCTTTTTACACTCTAGGTATGACTTCACTCATATGGTTAAAAAACAGCACTATGTTTAATTACAGTACATAACTGGGTACAGAGAAACAGCAAATGCAGCTTTTAAAGTTCCAATCAATTCCTCCATAGTAGTGATTCATTTAGGAAAACCAGAAATTTCTTATTAAACATATTCTCTACAACACCGCTCATTTAATGCAACTGTGGGGAGTTAATCAAGCAGCAAAATACTTTAATGTCTTGATTAAATTGCTCACTGACCTACTAATTTATTGTTTTTAGCGCTAGGAGGACTCATATTATGAAAAACATTCATTGGTTTGATTCAAATGCAGAAAAATGTAAGAACCCAAACTAAGCCCAGGGTGTTATAGACGCACATGAACATACTGTTGCCTTGGCGTAAACAAACTAGGAGGAAGAATTTAGGTCAATGACTCAGACCATCAGTGTTGTGATCAGTGGCGCTCCAGAAAAGATTCATAGGGGTGGCCATGGGGCCTGAGAAAATTTTGGGGTGGCACACCAAATTTATTTTTATTTATTTAACTTATATTTTTCAGGAGGATAAAACTGCTTGAGGTGTGACATCTCGTTTCCGAGCAGGTCCTCCTACCATACAGCAAGTAAAGAATAAGAAAATTGATCCTCATGGTAACTCTGGGAAAGTTTGGCCTGATGTGATGTAACAAATGATCCTTTATCCATTTTCATTAAAAAAAAATATGCGTCCAACACAACATTTATAGAAAAAAAACATTTGAAACAATCATTTGATATTTTGATTCAACATTTATTTTAGAATTTGTTTCTTCACTGAAACATTCACAAAAACTCTGGTGATTGAAACTTTTGTTTTGAAAATGGTGAGCAGCAGTGACAGAAATGTATAATTTAGGGTTTTACACGTCTTCATTAAATAAAATAAATTCATGGTTTGTGTGGACATTAAAATGACTTATTAAAGAACACTGGTCTTCACTGGAGTGGTCAGTGGGGTGGCCAGCAATTTTCTAGGGGTGGCCATGGCCACGCCTGGCCACCCCTTGGGGGCACCACTGGTTGTGATGGAAAGGAAGATGTCACTAGAGCTGTAATATAAAGAACATGTCTAATCATAATGTGATCAAACTGCTCTTTTCACTGATCCAGCTTCCCAGTGCTGATGCGCCTGGTGTCCGTCGATGTCTGAAAAGCTCTCTAAAGTAACTTTTGCTGCATTGTCATTCCTGGGATCTTCAACCAGAGAGAGAAAGTTGGTCACTGACTTTATGGAGGAGGAAATCAGCTCATCAGCCACTGAGGAGGTGGTTGCCTTGGTGTTACCAAGACTGGCTGAAAACCCCCACAGAAATGTACACCTTGGGCCTTTCCTCATGTAGCACGGTGAAGGAGCTCTGTTATCAGTCTGCTACAGCTCTGTTTTTCTTCCTGAGGTTTGTGAAGGGAGCGGCATTTGAACCAGCAACCAACAGACAAAATAAACCTCTAATAAATGATGGCTTCATTATTGATGTTACTTAATCTCCCTCTGGAATTAATAAAGTCTTTTTGAATTGAAATTGGCTGCCAGATTGGACACGTTCACTCATTCAGCTTTTAATTCTCACATCTACATATGACAGAAAAAAAAACATGACCAAAAGCTAACTTAAATAAAGTAAAATACTGAGAAGTGCATACCGCCCCCTTCTATAAATCATACATTATTTTTCCTACTATGTTGACATAAATGAAAAAAGAAATACACAAATATATACAGTCTAAATGAGTTAAAAAAGTCTAAATAAACTTTTGACCAAAAGTCTGAAACTCCTCTCCACCACTCTCAGTAGAGTAGAGCTCTTTTTCTGATATGCGTGCAGCTCTGCAGGTACAGGAAGTCCTTCCTACCTCAGTCCAACACTCAAAAACAAAATCTCTCACCTCCAGCTACAATACAGGCTGTCTTTCTTTAGAAGAGATTATATTTTGCAGTTGGGAAGCTGCAGCGCTGTTGCCTTGCAGCTAAAAGGTCACAGGTCTGACCCAGCTGTAGCCTTTCTGCAAGTGCAAACATCGGTTTTCTCCACGTACTCCAGTTTCCTCCCACATACCAAAAATATGCAAATTAGGTTCCCTGGGCTTGCTAAATTGTCACTATGTGTGCATAGCTGTCTCGTTTGTCACAAGTCCTTGTGGTGGACTGTTGACCTGTCCATGCTGGACTCTCGCCCCTGCAACCCTCAGCATGAACAAATAAGTAATAAATGGATAGTAAATATATATTTTTTTGTAGTTTTAATACATGATGTTCCAAAATTTATTACGCCATTTATTTCAGTTCACATCTTTTTAACTAATGTTGCAGTCTTTGTTGCCACGGTTTCCCAGGCTGCGACTAATAAAGTACATCCACCCATCTGTCCGTTCACTTGACAAGCTAGCGCTTCCTGTCTCCCTCATCATTTCTGCCACAACAAATAATGGTTAATTTATTGAGTTCAGCTGTTCTAAACCTGCAGCTGGTTCTGTTAATTGGTGAATTGCAGACATCACTATTACATTTTTCACTGATATCATATATTTCAGGCATGAGGACATCAGGAGAAAGTTGGTCTCCCCTAACAGCAACATGGAGTCTGATTGCTTACCTGTAACTGTGTTATTAGCCAGAGCTGCAGCACACAGCGGTCTGTAACTCTTGTTTTCAATTACCAGGTTAGAGGGTCTAGTTGTATGAAGCCCCCTTTGTTTTGTTTGTAATAGCACGTTGGGTTATTGCTGATTGATTCCCCCCACACCTGTTTGTAACACTTCCAGCTAATACTGTAAATGGGAATCTGCTTCTAAATGAACTGTTTGGAGCTCCATCATACATTATCCTGAAGCCGCAGTGATTGTTTTCTAGGCTCAGGCCTTTAAATCTGTCTACAGAGCTGGAATGGAGGGAAACAAATCAATATCTGTCTTTCAGCGGTTTACTTCCCAAAACTTTTACCCTCTTTCATATTATTTTGTTTTCCTTTGTGTATTCGTTTGGATGGTCAAGACTACAATTTATTGCTTTAATCTAATCCCAGATTTATTGTAGTCCATAAGCTTCCACATTTGAAGCAAAGAGCATTTCACACTTTATCTCCAAACAGGATTACACAATGTCATACTATAATCCTGCAGCACCGCTCCCATCATTTCCTGAGCCAATTTAAGAACTCCTAACTCATCCATCTGGCATTCCCACCAACGCCAAGCTTTTCTTCATTCGGAGGCACTGCATTAAACGAAACAGACAGGTCATTCCCGTATTTATCTCAGCACCATCACATAGGTTCCAGATTTCAACCTCTGCTTGCTCTTATGAAGTCATTTGTGTCAGGGATGAGACGATAGTGACACCACGACTGCTATTCAATTACCAACCCTCTTTAGTTCCCTCAGTTTTCTCTGCTGTGAATACACTGCAGAGTTTTTAATGAATGTGAACAGTGAGGACTCCCCGGTGACCCGCTGGTGCTGTGGAGTGATAATGAAAAGGGCGGGTGCTTTGGAGAAACTTGCCCAAGCTACAGCTTTGGCCATTATTCATTCACCAGAGATGCTCTGCAACGGGAGGAGCGTGCAAAGAGTAAAGACAGACAACTGAGCATGATGACTCTTTGAACTCGGAGATGAGAGGCGAGCCCACACCTGAGTGGGACTCTGGGAACATCACGGTTTGGGAGCAGCACTTTGACGTCGCCCTTGTAGTTGCAAACTGCTTGGTTCTATTGATCACGTCTGTTGTGGGGATTGCGGCCAACATTTTTGTCATTCTGGCAGTGTGTCACCAAAAATCACTGCAAACGTCTGTAAATGCGCTGGTGGTGAATCTAGCCGTGGCAGACTTCCTGCGTTGTGTACTCGACTGCCCCATCCTGCTGGACATCATCACAACTGTGCATCAAGGAGGACACATGAACAGTTTGGTTTGTGACACACAAATGGCCTCTTTCAACTTCAGCTGCTGTGTCCAGTTGTTGACATTAGCGTGCATAAGTGCAGAGCGGTACCAGGCAATCGCAAAACCCTTCAAGGCAAGCCAACGAAAAAGACGGATCATGGTACTCATTCCTCTCACTTGGACTTTGGCCTTCCTGGTGGCAGTTTTTTGTCAGATGTTTTTGAAAGACTCACCTGTGTACGCACGATGCCGAGGACAGGAAAGAGGAGCATCACCTTCTGGACTTGTTGTGCTGCTCCTGCTGTGGGCAGCGTGCTTCTGTGTCATCACTGGATTCTATGCTCGCATATTTGCCCTGCTTAGATCACACAATCTCAAAATATTTGACAAAGGTATTTTTGTTCCTAAAAAGGGTTCAACAGAAGATAAGCCAAGGAGAGCAGAAACCACTGTTGTGGAAAATGGACGCAGTAAACCTGAGCCGGAGCAGATCCTGAGCATAAGCGCTGCTCAGACGCAGGCTGAGCCAAATCAATTCAAGAAAAAATCCTCGCTGACCTCGGGAGAAGCTCCGCGGTGTGAATCTATCAGTTCTGAGAGGACAACAGAATTTAAAAATACAGCAGGGCTGAGTCATATAGAAATGAATCAACCCCACCCTGTTGCAGGGCATGTTGTGGAGAAATCATTGAAAACAGAGCCGTGCAGCCCGTTTTCCATAAAAACGGAAACAAAACCATCAGCTCAAGATGCTGCCACAAACGTTCAGGGCTCGAACGCAGCGATGCAAAGAGCTTCCAGCGATTTTAATGCTGACAATCAGTCCAGAGCAAGTCTGAAACCAGCAGCCAATGAGCCCAGCCTTCATGTTTTAATGTCTGCACAAAGAGACAATCCTGGGTCTGCTTCTGTCTTAATGACTGATCTGAAACAAGAAAAGAAAAGCAACACAGGAGAAAAACAGGCAGCTCTGGCGTCAGATCAAACAGCGTCAACACTTCCAGACCCAAATACTGAAGCCAAAACACAAAATATAGAGTTAGAAGGTGCCGTCTGCATCATGCCTTCAAAAGGAAACAGAGAGCGAGCGAGGAAGAACAAAGAAAGCAGAATGGCCAAGCGTGCTGGCTTCATTATTCTAACCTTCCTTTTATTCTGGCTGCCGCTGATCACAAATATCCTGGTTAATGTTTTCATTCACAAAAACAAGAATCCACAGGTAACGTCAGAATTTACATCATAAACACATCCATTTGTTGACACAAACAGAAGATCGGTAATTATTTGTTTGTTTGTTTTCTCTCAGAAGCAGATCATTCAGGACTTGGAGATCCTGTCGGTGTCTATTACCTGCATCACATCACTGAGTGACCCGCTAATATACGCTGCAGTCAACCCTCAGTTTCACACTGAGTTTTATAAGCTAAAGAGCTGGGGAAGATCCAGATTCAATAAGAGTTTATGACATCCTTTCTGCTGGCTTCGTTTCAACGCTAAACGACCACCTTTTCATATAATCTGGTACCGTTATGGTAAATTTCATGTAATAAAACCCCATGTATTACACCAGACATTAACACATCTGAGCCCGTTTTTATGGTTGTAAAAGGCCTTTTGTTCTACGTGTTGCTGTGCAGTCTCAGATTTTACACAGACTGACTCCTCAGCTGTTGCTAAACACCACCGCGCGGAGGTGATGCTTGCTGTGAGGAGCTGCTTGGACCAACACAATCAGCTCAGCAGGAGGAGGGGTGTGTGGGGGACGCTGTGGAGCTCTCTGTCAAACAATCACTTACGGGCTAGCTCGTGTGTCTCCAGAGACCCCGCAGCCAGGACCTACTGCTGGGCCAGTCAGGCCCTCACATGTTCTCCAGCAGCACCTCCTCATTATCCTGCCTCACTAAAGAAATCCTCTTTGAGTCAGGAAAAACATTAATAAATCCTGGTAATTATATTGTAGTTTAAAAAAACCGACACGAGCCATTTTATGGATGTTTCAGTAGAGCTACACTGTTTATTTTTTCCACTGCACCAAATGCACAATGTGTGTTTATTTGTCCCCATTTCCTCACCATTAAAGCAATAGATCAGAGCTTTAAACGAGGTTCTGTGGAAAGGTTTTGAACATTTAATATCGTACCTGTGCTAAATAGCTCTTTGAGTTTGGAGAAGCAGAGATTACTTCTGACTGGTTTCATAAACTAACAGCTAGTTCGAACAGGCCTGTGGTGATTTCTGCTATCTGCTAACAACTCAGATTAAAAAAACATTCTAATTCATGTGAATATAATCTTATAAACCAGATTACATGGCTATTTACATAGAGGTTTAGGGTTAGTTGCAAGCACAAATAACCCAAATTAGCCTGGGGGTTAACAAAGAGTTAGCAAATGTCCCATAAAATAAGGAATTGTCCACATTTTAAGCTAACAAAACACGTTCCTTATTAAAACAGTAAAGAACACATTTTGTTCCATCTTCCTGGTTTATTTATAGATAACAAATGAAGCTATTAGGTCTGAATATACAAGGGTCTGCATTGCTCTTTCCTATGTTGTTTGCACATTTCACTTCAATCCAAATGAGAGAACCCTCCACCCATCAGCCATAAGTCAAAAGTAACATGTTACCAATTAGAATAGATGCACATGGGGCTTCTAGGATCCACATGACTATAATGTGAAATTGTATCTTTAAAAACGGGATCTTACATGCAGTTTTTTGTCGCATCTTTTGTGCTGCCATGTGGGTTTCTACTGCCTCTATAAACACTCCAAATGTGAAAAAACGTGTTTTCTATCAGTGTTTGGTTTTAGGAACTGTGCCTGAAACAAGCTGTTTCAAAACCACCTCCCGTGTGCAAGAGAGAGCTGCTGCTGGAGGAGCAGCAGCTCTACCCTGAGCTCCTCCCGGATATCAGAGCTTCTCAGCTTATAGCAGCTTGAGCAGGGGGTGGGTGGGCGTGGCCAGCTCCAGCTTGTTTTCTTAAAGTGACAGTGTGTAGGGACAGCACATACATTTAAGGTTAGTTTTACACCATATTGCTGCATTACGGTAAATATTGTTACCTGTCGAGCAGAAAGCATGCAACCTCGGCATGACTCCTCAGACTTTGATAGTCCTTCAGTTAATTCCATTGAGATAATGCAATGTTGATGCTATTTTCTGGCAGTGTAGTTTCCTGATCTGCTCGGGGTTCTGCGTCTGCTGATGATGTCAATCTACGGCAACACCACTCGGCCAAAATATAGTGCATCTCTTTTTTGATTCTGTTCTTTCACATAGGTTTTGGAAACAGTTTAGCCATTTTGTTTTTAAATGAATGTTTCTTACCGCCTAAATGTTTTCAAATGTGGTAATGTAACTTCCGTAAGTCGTACGTCCAGCCAATCGGTAGGCGCAGGACCCTGAGCCGGTTCACGTAGAAGGAAACATGGTGTCCAATATGGCGTCCCCCAGAGACTTTAGACCAGCGCCCTATGTATTTTAGACCTGATTTTTATGGTTGTATGTTACAAAGCTGCTGATATTTTTCAACGAATCAACATCATTTTCAACAACATTTCAATGGATATTTCCAGAGTTTAATGGTAAAAACTACACATTGTCACTTTAAAGTGACAGAGCCCTGAAACGGCTCATTCTGAAAGGTACTGAAAATGTCAAGTATAAAACTGCTGAAATCGTTTATGTGAGAGGAGTTTAGTTCAAAGAACTTCATAAACATGTTTTGTATCAACTATAGAAGTATTATGACTTGAGAAAAAAAGTCATATGTCCAACCAAGCGTGTTGCAATGGTTAACATGCAGCTTGATTTCCACATTGTGATTTAACATCTTTAACGATAGTTGAATTTTCTCAGGTTCTGCTGTTCAGCTAGATAAAGAGACGAGACACGTTACAGCTAAGATGTCTAGAAAATTATGAGCATTTTCAATGATTCTGAACCGTTTTTAATTTATATTGCATTCCTAGCATTAGCATGCTCTGCTTGCTCAGGTTATAGTGCATTATGCTCTATTTAGTGTACAACAAATACACACAACATTTTGTGATGAGTTTCTAGGGCCCTTGATAGTGAATTGGAAAATCAGTTAAAATTTTGAACATCACAGCAAAATGGCGCACTCCCTTTATAGTGAAGGAGTGTACGTTTTATACAATAGTCTTATTATCATGGTTTGGATTCTATTCTATTATCAATAGCAAAATATTCCATTAGTTTCATGTCAGTCAATGAAAAAGTGCAAAAAACATAGAAAGTAATTTAATTTTCATAGAATTCTTTCACAATTCAGTTAATATGGTGTCTCTCAAATTGATTTAGACATATTATAAACGTATCACACTGCCGTGCCTACCCAGTGATGCTTATTTCAGTTTTACTATACTGCTAACCACATACTTGCACCATTATATTTCAGATTAACCATAAAATGTAAAACTGAGAGCAGTGTAAGGGTTATAACACGTGAACTATAGGTCTGATTTGGTCTTAGCTTTACTCAAAATAGCCCTTAGCTTCTCAAATTGGTCAAAACACATTTTATTTCTCACCAATTCTCCATTCATAGAGCCATCTACCACAGGTTTACTTCTGCAGAACCTTTCCACAAAGCCCCCGTTTCAAAACATCTGAAACCGTTCCTTTAAATAAGACAAAATTTCATTAAAAGCAGAGCTGCAGGATCAGAACACACCCACTCCATTGTGTTTCCCTTCATTGATCATCATTTCACTGACAAACCTCCAACAATGAGCAGACATACTTTAATAAAACAGAATTCTGCAATGACAGCATGCAAATCATTAATTCAACCAGTTAACAGACAGAAAGAGATTTGCCAACAACTAAATCTAGAAATAAGAGGAGCCAACTTCAAATGCATTTGATAAAGTCCTAACTGAGATATTTACAGTATGAAAAATATACAAAATGGTGCTTTAACACAATGAAGTCTTTCTTTGAAATCCTGTCGTTTTTTTAAGGAAGTCATTGGAGTCGATGCTCTTTCGTAAATTTTCCCCCGGGTCAATGCTACCACAAGAGTCCACGTTAAGATTATTATTGAGTAAATGTTGCAGAGAACATTCAGTTATTCACTTGTGCCCTAACTAAGGTATACCCTGTATAGTTATCAATAACAATTGTTAACTAACCACAGCGGCTTTCACACAGATCCAGAATGTCAAACATGGAAGCTAACACAGATTTGGTCTTTAGACTTTCACTTGCACAGTTCACAAACATGTCAGGATGAGTGGTGGATTTTATTCAAGCAATGGTGGCGACCAGTTCATAAGTCGGTAAATGGATATTCACAACAGTTGATCGTTCCAGGGGATGGAATTTTTTTTTCTTTACAAGAGTGAATGGGAGAAGATAAGAAAGCTTTTAAATCGAGGAGTTTCAAAAGGTGGATGCGTAATCAGACAGGTTTAATATTCACAAACATGGCCTTCAGGAGATGAATACATGTGCTTTGTTATCAGAGGCCATTGGGAATGATCTCTAAACATCTGCCCTCCAACCTTTGAATCAGAGACAACACATACATTACATTTTCAAAAATAAAGTTTTTTTTCTTGTCATATTTAGGCAACAATGATGACCACGAACACCTCTTCGCTCTGCTGTGCTTAAGGAAGCAAAGGTCTGCTGGTTCGCTTCCACTTCCAGGGCAGCTGTCCACACCACTTTAATACCATGCAGAGTTTGACATCAGATGAAATCACTACTTCAAAAAAAGAAAAAAAAAAGAGGAAAAAAATCCAACCTCTGGGAATCTTATAATCCTTCTTGATTATGGCAGGTTGATGCTCGGTGGTCCCTCTCCTCAGCATCTGGTGCTGCTTGAGACCAGTTAGCTGATCAGATTGGATAGACGGTGACATCTACAAGGCAGATACTCGGACAATGTTGCTCTGAGAGTACGCTGTAGTGGAAGCGTCCTCGTCTGATGAGGTCACCACCGGGGCAGACAGGCTGACCATGGACGGGGTGATGTAAGGTTCATTACATTTCAAGGGCACAGTTTCATCGAGTTTGGCATTCAGGCTGGAGCGGCTGTGAGGGAAAGTCGGGATGGGCGAGAGAGAGAGAGAGTTCTTTTATACTTTCTTTATAAGCATAGAAGCCAGTTTTTACAGCAGTTTAACAGCTTTATTCTATTCTTTATGCATTTTTTTGTGTATAAATGTCGAGGCCTATAGAAAACACAACACAATAGACATAAAAATCCTGATGTTTGAAACAAAAGCCCGAGTTCAATAGAGCTCTGATCACGCTGTCTGTCTGCACATGGTTCATCCAGTGAAAGAGCCCCACTTCATCAAAGGATTTACACATAAAATGTGTGAAACTTAATTATGTGTTTCTATGAGCTACATTCAACTATAAAAACAACCTATAACACAGTATTAAAGACATAACGTCTAAACACAGTTAAGAGATTTTCCATTTTGAAGTGTGTTTCTGTATAATAGTTATCCATAATTGCTATATTAGCTCGTTTAATTCAAGTAAAGTTTATTTTCTTTGGGATTGATGAGCTAACGGCTAGTAGGAGTGCATCCAAGAGTGAAGTGAGTTGCTGCTGTTTTAAAACAGCTTCAAATGTATGCAAATTGTATCAGTGCAAACTTAGATTTCATAATGCTGACTATTCAGCAATATCAAAGAAAATAGAAAATCTGTGTTTATAATGTTCTAAGGCTTTTGATCACAATGTGTTGTCGTAATTTTTCAAAAACGCTCCAATTTCTTAAATTTCACAGCAACTCATGCAAACACTGTTTAAAAACCTCTACAGAGCTGTCAATCCCACATTACAAGATTATTAATAACATGTAATTTTATGATTATTTATAAGCTTAAATATCACCCTCAGCAGCTAAATGTTGCACATCTAGTGCATTTAGGTGTGAAGTCCTGCAGGAATTTCCTAATATCACATTTGAAAGAGGTGAGGAAATTTAAACTGCCTGATATAAAGGTTTATAAATGAACACTGTAAAACATGAAATTTGGCAGAATTAAGCAGCAATTTGCTATGAAATTGGATATTTGGATGATATGTATAAGCTAAACAATAGTGCTAAAAATCCCTTTTAACACAATTATAATTACTTTTGATGTTTTTGTTTATATTCGGAATAAATAATGAAATCAATGACTAGTTGAAACTATTTCCTTGGCTTTGTCCCTCATTAGGTTTTAAAGCAAACGTCTAAAACTACTAATGCAACAAGGCTAATCTAAAGCTGGCATTAATCCTATTAAAATGTCTTAAAAACTTGGGGCAGGGTCGTGTTTTCCTCTGTTGCATCAGCTCCTTTAACTCTGTAATTAGCCGAGAACTGAGGATACGGGATCAGAACGCCTCGACATTTGGAGGCCCTATTTGTCTCAATTCTAGTTTCAGGACATGTCAAAAGTTTTCATCATGAGACAGACCAGGACTGCAGGCAGGTCACTTTTTCCCGAGCTGTGCAGTAAAAAGATGAATCAGAAGATGAAGTCTGGATGGTAGCTCATGATGCACCAAAACCTGAATGTTTCCAATAAATATTTCATTCCTTTGCATTGTAAATTTTGAACTTGCATGTGTTGAAGAAGCAAAGAAAGACAAAGAACAGCTCTCAGAAGAGTTTCTGAGATGCTGCATTGATTTCCACTACCAAAAAAAGTGTTGTAAAACTGCCTGAGGGCCTGAAACACACCACCATTTAATACAGGATTTTAGCCACGTTTCTTGTGAACAAGGCATGAGTCTGAGTCTTTAAATCCTTTACTGATTTAATATGTGACATATCTAGAGAAAGTACTTTTTTCTGTTTTCCATTCAAATACATTGTTTTAATTCAGTTGTTTGCCCCTTTGAATTCAAAAGGAACACACATATATACCTATCCATATATATATGTATATATATATATATATATATATATATATATATATATATATATATATATATATATGTAGATACATTTAACCAATCATTCTCTGATTGTACTTTTGCCGGTGCTGTGTACCTGTTGGGCACTGGCCTCTCCCTGATCTGTATGGTGCTGAGCTCCTGGTTGTTGGTGCTCGGCAGGCTGAAGCTGCTCTTCTTCTTGTGCCGTCGAGAGCAGCACGAGCTGAGGCCGTGTGGAGACGAAGACAGCGACGAGGAGCGGGAGCCAGACTTGTTCACCACAGAGACCTCCATGCAGTTGGCCTGAAACGTCTGCTCGTCCACAAACTCGTGATTCTGCAGACAAATACCGCGAGGGTCTGGACTGAGTGTTGCTAATGAGCTACTACACAAAGCATCCATGGAAACGTCGCCTGATAAATAGAAAATGAATTATCAAGGGAGCAGAACTATATTGTCCCAGATGTCCATATTAGGAGCCATCTGCGAAAACACAACTGTTATCTCTGTGACAAATGAGCGTGACTTGAAGGTCAGCTTTCTGACGTGTTGCAGGTCCCACCAGCAGGTGGCAGAGAGACACCGTGAAGCATGTGATGCTGTACCCCTGAACCCCCCCCCTCCTTTCAATTGTGCTCATCTCTGTTATCTACAATGCACACCATGAGACGACTAATGCAAACATTTGCGAGGCTATCTGATGGAATGCAACCATATTTTGTAGCCTTTTCCAGACAAGCAGCAAGTCTTTTATCTATATGAACAATCCGCTGATTTACTTCTTCGTGTTGCTGCGAGCGTGAAAATGATCTCACATATGTCACAAGCATTAAGCCTCTCATGTCTCTAAATTATAAATTGAGAAAAATGACGCACGGCGGTTTGTTTTAAAAGAAAAGCTGGCAGGCAGGCATGTTATTCTCACCATGCTGCTAAAAAAAGAGGGACTCAACATTTCCCAGCCCCATCTAAGGCTATTTTTAACTCACGCTGCATATAAAATAGATTTTACAGTTTGAGCATGGATGAGAAAAAAAATCCCTTTGTTTCTATTTTTACCTTACTGTAACAGGTTGGCGATGAAGGCTGCGAGCGTGATGCAATTATGCATAAAAAGGAACTTGTTTTCTTCAGAGTCTGTCAGTGAAATAAAAGATGCAATAGTGATTGTTTCCTATTGGAAGCAGAGAGAAGAAACATTACCGTGGTTTTCTCTAAGCAGTGCAGCAAATGGTGATGTTGGCTCTCGAAAGGGGGGGTGGCGGCCTTCCCCACCAGGGCTTGTCCAGCTTCCTTAGAGGCCTTGAAAGACACAAAGTTAAAACAGACAAAGACAAGAAAGAAAGAAAAAAAGGAGCTGCAGTGTAGATGAGCAGGCTCGGACTCTGAACAGAAACAATCTCAGGCAACAGCTAGCAGCTCGGTGATGTGGTGGAGAGAAGGCAAAGCACTGAGTAGAAATGCTGATCTGTAGCACGGCAGCCAATCTACTGAGCCTAATGAGGTGGTGAAGTTTTAGAGATGCAGGGTGACTCGGGCCGACTGCAACACGTTGGACCGGTTAGAGTTAGGAGGACCGAAAAGTCGAATTCAAGCTCTAAACTCGTGTGAGAGGAGCAGCAGTGGCAAACCCGGACACAGATCCAACAGACGGTAACACACACCATAACAACACCACACCACACACTGGATGAGGGTCTGCACGGCGCTGTATGGAAGGCATGTTGTATTAGTCTGCACGACAACCTGGATGCTCTGGAAATCACACACACACACACACACTCTCTCACTCACACACACACACAGATTAAAACACACGAGCAGTTCAAACACAGAGTTTAGAGGAGATGCAGGCAGCGTCCTACTCTCTGCTAAGATTTTCACTCCCCCCCCCCCTCCTTCCCCTCCAAACCCTGTTGGACATGACATGCAGGTCAGTGTCATGGGTCAGTGTGACTGAAATGTGTGTGTGTGTGTTGCCCCGGTCCTGCTGCTGTAAGTTGACGAAGCATGTCAATGCCGCAGCCGAAGAGGTGTGATGTAAGTAAGAGGGCGACCACACTGAAGCACTGGAATGACTAACCCCACCACCACCATCACCATCACCACCATCACCAACCCCTCCACCAGGTGTGTGTGTCATTTGGATGGCCCTCCCTCCCTTTTCCCAAAGCAAAGCAGCATGCAAGCCTCAGCGAAGCCCAGGTCAGTCATCCCCCCTCATGCTGCTGCTGCTTGGCGCCGTTACCTCCTCCAGCGCGTCGATCAGGAGCCCGTTTTGTTTGTAGCGCATATAGGCATTAGTGCCCCGAATCTTCGCAGCACGGATTCTAGCAAGGCGAGTTTTCTGTTTGAACAAACAGACCTCTGTTTTAGCCCCTGACGGTTCGTCTGTCACACTAATTGGCTCCTTCTCTCTCTCTCTCTCTCTCTCTCTCTCTCTCTCTCTCTCTCTCTCTCTCTCTCTCTCCCTCTCTCTCTTTCTCTCTCTCTCTCTCTCTCTCTCTCTCACACACACACTCTCTTTTTATCCCTCTCTTTCGTTGGCATCCACAGTATTTAGCAGAAAGAGCCTAGATTATGACTATCCTGCCTTAGCAAACACTTTAAAGGAAATAAAAAATAAATGCTTTGCTATTAAAAAGTTGCTGACACAATAATCTGAGGAGCATTTGTTCCCTTATTGTCACTCCTGTTATTTCTGTCTCCCACTGAACTGTTCTCAAGCAAGATTAGCCCATATGACGCGTGCGCTCACACACACATACACACACACACACACACACACACACACACACAGGCACAATAAAAGATTAATATTCTGGAAGATAGTGTTTGCCCTGTCACTCTGTTGTGTGTGGATAAGACAGGAGCAGAGGAAAAAGGGCAGAGGGAAGCAAAATAGAGAGATAAAAAAAGACAGGAAGGAGGGGGGAGTCGGTACCCTCTGAGCTCGTCGTTTCTCTGCCCGCTGGCTTTGGTGGTAGATCCGGCTGAAGTTTGACACGATGACAGGGACAGGCAAGGCGATGACCAGCACCCCACTCAGAGAGCATATGGACCCAAACACCTTCCCTACAATCGTCTTTGGCACCATGTCACCGTACCTGAAACACACACACACAAATACACACACACACACATGAATAGAAAAAAAAAGCAAAAGTGACCCCAGGAGACAGAAACAACGATTTAGCTCTGACAGAATCCAGCCTGAGGGCTGCTTTATCATGTTAATCTGTTATATGTTTAACAGGATGTTTAACAGTCTTTAAATAGTTCCACTGTCCTTGGAATATTTTACAACTTCAAATAAAGAGTCACACATCTGAAGTGGGTGAGGAATAAATAGGACTCCTCTGAAGACTGTTCTTCTTGGCCTACTTTCTTTCTTCATGCCACCATGGTGTTCCTCTTTTAAAACCTTGTTTCATATATAATTACACACCTGCTGGCAGCGGCTAATGCTTTCACGTCGTGACCAAATGTGCTACACATCCTCCCTGACCTCTGTTAGCCAAACAGCTTGTGTAAGATACAGGGAGCAGTTTCACGTCGAGCGAAGGTGACGAGGGGAGGGGAGCGGTGTGTCGCTGACTCCCGGGGAGATTGGTTTAAGATTGTGGACCTCAGCAACAGCCGGCGGTGTGTTATGTTTTCTCCTCTCACGTTAAAACAAGCCTTGAAATATTAAATGTGTTTACGGCATGAAAACATGCAGAAGATAAAAGAAAAGAATCAAAGGCTCTTTGGAAATTGGGTGCAACGCTGATCTGATTTTGCACCTTAGCGCACACAGGCTGTGTTCAATAATAGCAAACACGTCAGATGGGACCGACGCTTCCTATCGTGGTAATGTGCCTGAAAGTCAGACGTGTTTGTTCTCAGGGTAAGACTCAAACTCAATCTGGCCTCGCTTTTTACACCTGGAGACGTTTCAAACACCACAAACAGGAAGGTCTTTTCTTTTAATCTTTTCAACTGATCTTGATCAGTAGTTTTTCAGGCTTTCCGAGGGTCTTTAGAAAAGTTTTATTTGGATTTTTCACTCATTTTTAGTCCAGTACAAAATGATTTTCAGGTGAATGTGCTTCACATGTCAGCCCCCATTACTTCCTTTGCTGCGGAGGAGCAATATTTAACCTTATAAAATGAGTTTAAGCAACAAGGTTAAGATTATGATGAGAGGCAGGGTTGAAACAAGGCATCCTGGGATTGTTAGACCAAGAAAACGGGTGTTCAGTCTTTGGATCTGGGCAGAAATGTGAGCAGAAGACTCCTAAACCCAAGGAATGAAACAGCGTTGTGTCAGAACATGACAAGCTGACAAAATATTTGTTTCAAATTGGATCTTAAAGCCACACTATGCAACCTTTTCAGATTTTAAAATCATTTTCTTGAGCCAGTATGTGTTAAAATGACCCTTTACAAGGATAATGACCTCCACCGCCCTCTGTGGCCAGAATACCACATTTGCAACTTCAGAGTGCCGGTCTGGTCCCTGTTGGACTTAGTAAAGTGGAGCTGACATGCCTGGTGCTGCAGTCTGCTTCCAGTATGTTTCCTGCATGTTTTAGATCATGAACACAGCTGATTTGTTTGTCCGCAGTTTCCATGGTGGCCCGACAGGAGTTTGCCCGTGTTTGAGCCGTGGAAACTGCAGACAAACCTTGGTGGGACCCATACGGCTTGCCCATATAGATTCCATATGGGGCCCACCTATGTGTGCTGGCTGGGTTTTTACTAGCAGCCTGTTGCAGACACCACCCATTTCTAGTTATCAATTTATATTAAAAGAAACATGGTTATATGCATAAAATAGCTTTTTAGCACCTAAAAGGTTAATTATGGCTATTATTATTGGCTTTTACATCAGTTATAGAAAAACTTTCTATATTAGAGATCACTCATTGATTTTAAAAAACAAGCCCAAGACCCCAAAATTTATTTCACAAGGGAGCCACTTCAGTAGGAGATCAACAGAGGGATGACGCCCCTCTCAGGTCCTGATTCAGGTCTGAATGATTGAAAAATCAGCCTCAGGCAACAAAATATCAATAAAAAAAACCTTCAGAAAATCAAACGTCAACATTTTAGTGATCAACACGACTTCAAGATTACAGGTAGTGCAAGAAATTCAGATTCCTTTACAAAGGATGAATAAACTAGACACAAACCAGCAGATTTTACACAAATCACTTATTGCTCATTCACAAAAAGTCCTCTGCAGAAACGTTAGGACACAGCCAACGCTCAGATCTATATACAGTGCACATGAATGATTCAGAGAGTCTGTGTTTCTCTTGTCCTCTCAACCTCCCTCCATGTGTTGCAGACAACCAGCAGTTTGCAGGATTGCAGGTGGGTGAGATGAATGATCGGGACCCTAATGCGCAAATGACCTGAGAAGACCATTACCTCCTGGGAGTAAGATGAATGCAGGTAGGAAGGGACATCAGCATTGCTCAGTGTCTGTGACAGCAGCGCGTCTCTCAAGTGAGGCGGCGTAATGTGAATGTATCGCTACACGGGAGGTTGACTATTTCATAAATGAAGTTGTCTAATGCCCACAGCCGTCTGCTTGAGTCATTAGCTTCAGGTTTCCATCCCGTTGGAGCCAACGGGCTGGGCTCTAACAGAGCTTGGGCGAAAAGATGTTCAGAAGTGGACATTTTAATATCATGCTTGATGAGGCTTCATGTACAACAGTTTGCTTTGGAGTTGACTAATTTCACACAGATGTCATTAGTTTTACAGATCATTACAGGTCATGTCGTTTTGCTTTGTAATCGCAGGCGAGACCTGATGGCAAGAGTCAAAAACGATGCAATTTGGACAAAGTATTAAAAGTTTATTAAATGATTTCAGAAGAGACAGCATTCCCTTCACATGAACATCACCACTCCTGTGTGTTTTATTCCAGACGATGATGCCAAGTCAAGAATGGAATACAATGTTTTACAGTCCTCTCATCTTTCGAAAGCAAGGCATAGTAGAGAGCAGCTGAAAAAAAGCAAGGAGCAAGCACACTCTGGAGAGCCGCACTAACAGTGATGGATTGTTCATATGGGGGGAGGCTGAGATGCACAAAGCTGAGCCTCCTGCATGATAGCAGAGGTAGGAATTAACGGCGGCGACAGATTAAAGTAATGTTCCTGCTTTGTTCTTGTTTTCTCTGACTGCCAGGTACCCACGTTCTCTACCACGAGCTGACATGGGTGAGACACAAAGATGGATGGCCAGATTTTTATCCCCTCTGCAGTGGAGGAAGAGGAATGTCGGAATGACTGAGTATCAATTCCCCAGTTCCACCCACCTGAAACCATGTTGTGCTTGCACTCGTACCAAACTGAAAAAGCCCGGTGATTTCTGTACGATTGTCCTGCAGAGAGAGATGACAGCACTGCAGATGAAGCCCGGCACTGAGAGGGAGAAAAACTGGGGGGTTTGAGGGAGGAAATGTCAGACAAGAAGGAATATCTGAATTCCAAAAGCGAGGGGATGAAAAGTCCCCCGCCTAGCTGGGATAATAGACCAATCAAACATTCATGAGACGCTGTATCAACCTGGGTGGTGGAGTTTGTGTGGTTGACCTCCATCCGAGGTGCTCTGAGACAGATTTCTGTACATGACCTCATCGCCTCACAGCGAGAACCTCCAGAACCTAAAAACACGGACACGCCTAAACGCACCGGAACATAGACAGGCAGTCACGAGAACACGCACCTGTTTGTGTGTGTGTGTGTGTGTGTGTGTGTGTGTGTGAGAGAGAGAAAGAAAAGGCCTGTAATTTGACATCTACTTAAACCAATCCCCCTTCCTAAAAAAGCAATCTTGTTCCTTGATTGCCTTCCAGAACCCTGTGTCTGAAATCTGACTGCCATCTGGTTGGAAGGAAGTAAAAAAGGACAAAGAAGAACATCTAGATGGTTTACAGACAGGTTATTCTTTCGTCTTCAAGACGAGCTAGGTTCATTCTTTTCTAAAATCAAACAAAACCAAATGAACCCTTCTCAGCTAAAATGAGCTTAAACTGCAGAGCCTGACCTTTTTTTCTGCACATTTGTGCTGCTGGCTGTGTCTGCTGCTGCACACAAATAAAGTGTGGGTGATTGGTAAAAGAACGGTAAGTCACACAGACTCGAGTTCCTGATAAAAAGCACAGAGGTTTAAAAGTAAGTCCTGCAGTCCCACCGACTCACATTCCAGTTGTGATCATTGCAGCAGCTTAGCAATGCTGACAAAAGGATTGTGGCTGATCTTTCAGCTGAGAGGGTTTTGTCAGGAGCATTAAAATCCAATCATCCTCTGGCACCTCTGTCATACTTCCAGCTTCAACTTCCAGGGTTTTACTGTGTAACCAACTCACCTTCAGCAAAGGAGACTGCAAAGTGCATTAATGAGAGGGCAGGCGATGACTAACATTCACAAGTACGGTAAGAGATACTTCATGACAACTAAACTGCAGAACAGCAATGGAAAAGGTTGGAAACACCAAATTATAGGAACATATCTAGAATATTCCTTGCAGAAATCCTAAACAAAGTAGGGAATTATTGCTAAAACAAACTGTGATGTTAAATATGTCCTTTCGAAGCCCGGAAGCTTTAATTTTGTTACATATGTTGGAGGATAAGAACCTTTTTAGCCTATAAACCACAGCTTTTGCATTTTAAACCATTACTCAAAAAGACAGCTTACATACATCTGCAGTGAGTTGTACATGCATGTCGAATGAATGTCAGCATGTTTGCAAAGAAGTGATAAAATAAACATGGAGGCAGCCACGGTTTGTTTCACCGAACGCTTCGAGGTTTTCTGAAATGCCACATTTTGCTAGATGGTGCTAGGGATTTGCTTTTTATTGCTGTTTTTCTAATTTAGGAAAGTTGACTGGAATGATGCTCTCTGTGTATTTTTTATTTTATTTTTGGTTTTGTGTGCAATTTTCAAGGGTGCCAAACCAAAAGCACTGAAGCGCTCATTTCTTTTCACTCATTATTTTTCTTTCCATCACGACTCATGGGTCGCTTCTCCTGCAGATTGGAAAAACTTGCATATAATAACTGAAATATGTGGCTCAACTGAGAAGAGTTTGCTATGATTTTTTTGTAAATATATTTAGTAAAATGTAGACAGAATTAGCAAAAATCTGCGACCCATTTTCCCCACAGACAACAGTAAGAGTTTGACTAAGCGGGTGAGAAAACTCAGTCATCTTTGGAGCTCTGTGGCAAACGTCATAGTAGAAACATCACTCTAATGTTTAACAACTCACAGAAAGTTGGACTTTCCTCACTTAAAGTAGACATATTATGATTATTTGGAAACCTATATAAGGGTCTTATGGTCTGTACAAAACATAGGGGTGGGAAACGAAAACCGGTTTCCAAATTCCTAGGAATCGTTTGCCATTTTTGCAAACGATTCCCATATCAATTCCAGTCAGCAAAAATGACGTCACCAAGCACTTTGCGTAGCTTATGCAAGCTACGTTGTGTAGCTTATGCATTTACTCAGCAGGAAACATGTCGCCTAAGCGGCACAAACGCGCGAAAGTAGATATTTCATCAGAGAAAGGAAACACGACGAATATGCAAAAGCATTTGTGCACAAAATATGCAATAACTTAAAGTGAATGTCATGTTTTTGACCCGCTCCGGACTAGTGCCTTATATACACACCTCCACACTAGCAGACTCCAGCGACAAATGTCCGACCTGTGGTGAGATTTTTCCCATCTTGAGCAAGAAGATGACTCTGCCTTCACACGGAGCATAAAGGAGAACATTTGGAAAAATCTTTCCAAACGATACCAGGTACAATTGATTATTTACCAATAATAAACTGACAGTTATAATGCAGAAGACGTGTGCAATTAATTTTTTGCCACCTATTGAACTACTCTGGAATTGATAAGGGAATTGGATTGATAGGCAGAATTCGACAATGCCATTGATATTGATGAAAAATTAATTCCCACCTCTAATGCAGTTCTTTGCACAAAATCCTTCTCACATAATCTCAGAAGTTTTATTCTTGAACGTTTCAGTACCTTCCAAAATGCGCCAGAAAAACAAGCTGGAGCTGGCCACGCCCACCCCACACCCCAGCTCAGGCTGCTATGAGCTAAGAAGCTCTGATATCAGGTAGGGGCTCAGATTAGAGCCACTGCTCCCCCAGCCTGGAGGTGAGGGGGGCATCGATCCTAATTCCACTAATTCTGCAACATACGCCTCAGGAATTGTGCAGATACAGCTCATCATTTTTTTTTACTTTGGCACTGAATTATGGACAGTAGCTTCATTGGCACCCTTCAAAATCTCTTCAGAATTAATAAACTTGAATTTTCTGGTGTCCTACTGTGAAGAAACCCCCCACCCCCCGTATTCCTCCACCAAGTGACCAAGGTCAAGTTCATGAATGAAAGAAAAACCTAATTCTATAAAACGCTTTGATGAAGCTAGTGGAGCAGCTGGATTCTTTTATTAAATCTGTCATGGTGAAGATACCAAATCTCTCAGTCATCAGTTTACATTTTGATCTACAAAACTTTGATTTTTTTAATGAGAAGCAATGAGATGAAACTAGTTTGATTAATACATTAACTTTATTGACTAATCAGCTGATGAGAATGAAGATGAATGAAGCCCACTGTTCTCTGTAAAGCACCATCTAAGCACCTAGATAATCTGAACCTCAAATTAATTTCAATCTTATCTTCTTCGCTCACATCGATTTAACGTCAGGGTCCCGTCAGTATTTCTGTCCAGTTCCCACCAAGTAAAGAGATCTACTGAGATGTGTGAGAAAATTAAAAAGTTTATTGATGTGGTAGCTTCCAAAACTTTAGAGCTTTAAATTTCTCTATGTATCGAGCGGCCTCAGCCTGTCATTGATATTTCCATGAATAAATAATTTTTTATTTGACCTTCAGCAGCCATCTGATTGCACACGCCTCCCTATCATGCTTCCTGAGGTAATTTTCTAGCCCAGTTTCACAGCTCAGTGACTTCAGCAGCACAGACAAGCACTCCAAACCTGCGAGACCAAAACCTGTCAATTATTCTGAAACCCTGATACTGTCACTGACTGTACCCAAAAGTTGATAACGACAGAGAGAGGCATTGAAACTGTGCAGGGATAACAAGTTAGTGGAATGGGCTGGGAAGTATTACATACCCCCCCAGAAAAGTGATGTCATGTCAAGCTACAGCAGAAGATTAAAGGGCGCCAGAGTGGACACATCCTTAACTTTTTATTTCCTCAGACTTAACACCGACTCACCCAGACATTACCCTGACCAAACAAGAAAAGCCTGTATTTATATAAAAGTCATGACAAGGAGCAAATGGAGCAACGCTGCACAACAATCCGATTCTCCGTAGCTTCTCCACAAAGCCGAAAGAGCACCGTATTCATCCTTGCTGACAGTTAAATAATAGATGTAGCAAAGAAAAAAATGTAATTTTCTTTCTGAACTCCATCATGCTATGAAGTATGAATTCAGAGTTTGAGGGGAATGGATTATACAGTATGCATGCCACAAAGACGCACCAACGTGAGTGACAGGATGGTATAAATTTGCTGCAGTTGTGTTTGGGGAGAATGCAGGATTTATGGAGTAGTACAGGAGAGGTTGTGAGGGTGCTTTTGTCATATTAAGAGCTCTCATAAAATATTTAGTTTTAGAAGAAAAAAAAGCAGGCTGTATGCTAACAGTGAATCTGACCAGGTGGCAAGAAAAGACACACGTACAGTAAATCATGGTTACAGGAAAGAAAAAGGTGAATGAAGATAGTGTATTGAAGAACATTTCTCTGCAGTCTGTCACGTTTGTTTATTATTAATGCGCCTAATCTGTTTTGCATCATCACGATTGTGCTGAAATATTAAGCGCATTCTGTATTTATCTATTTCCACTGTGAACAGACTGTAGGACAGCGCACATAAATTTTCTGTGAGATGAGCAGCATCACTGGCGGAAAACAGCCTGCGCACATTTTTAATGCAGGGGCCGAGCTACTGTGTGTAGCACTGCAGTGTTGGGAGATAAACCGCACGGTTTCCAGAATCTGAAACAACCAATGAACTCAATCTCAAACATGATCCCAAAACGCAACGTATCATCCCCGTAGCTCCGCGCCGCATCGCAGGCTGGCTTCAGGGAGCGCGGCATCCAAACAACGCTGCATCTCTTGGGCTTGGACACCAATGACTGATGGGATTAAGAGTGTGTGGGCTGATAGGAGGCTGGTCTGATGCTATCCCTCAGATATACATCATTATAGAGAGGGGAATCCCACAGGCGCTGGGATTAGCCCGCTAGATTTTCACTGTAGGTGATAAGGAGAGGAGGGGAGGCTGGAGCAGCATAACATAACGGAGATGGGAGACCGGAGATAGAAGGGAGCTACAGGGTCACGCTTTCTGCAGAGAGATGAAGAGTCAGAAGCTGAGAAACAGCTGAGGAGGACATCCTTCATACAGGTGAGCCTCGGGTTGTGACTGAAAGCTAAGCTGCGGTAAAATCAAGAATAAAAATGATTTTGTACTGAAAGACAAATGAGTGCGAGATGGTAAAATAGCTCATAAATGAATTCAAATGGAACTTTCAGAAAGTTTATGGTGGAACATTTACAAATTCAAGATGGCCACCACAGCTAATGAGCCCTAGGAAACGCAAAGATGGCTACAAGTGAATTTGAAAGATTTTCAGCTGAACGGACATGTGTTGGTACTGAGATTCATTCACAGCATGGTGCCAATGGTTGTCACCAAAATAACTTCATAATTCCTCAACCTAAAATGACTAAGTTGTAATTTTAGCGTGAAGGGCGACACGCATTCCTGTTTACTGTTTGCCTTTCACAGTCCAGCCCAGCTCCAGTGTCCTGAGCTGAAGGTTGCAACGTGAAGTCCTTGGAAACATCCACAAAGCACACCCCATTTAGCGTGAGTGCAAAAGTAAATGACGACTTTATGGTGCAGCACTATCAATGAAGCTTTGATCCTCTGGCTTAACGTTCCCTCCCGAGACTCAGGAGCCACACAGACTCAATAAGGACCAGTGAAATCACTCTTTTTAGCCACAGAGAGACAGATAAACCCTATAGAGTAATCCTTCACGTGTATAGCTCTGGCAAAGGCACCTCAGCTCTCGCTCACATATCAAACATGTATTCCCTCAACCCTCCAAATCCCAGCTTAACCCTAACCCTGCAAAACTAGGCGGCTAGTTATCACTGCGGCTTTGACATTAGCATGCACGCCCTCTCTCATTTGGGAGATCTTCTTAAGAGTCAGGGATGATAAAAAGTCTTTCCTCTCCGGCGCTCTTCCGTTCCTGACTTTGACTCACCCTTCCTCTGCCCGGACCTGCCTGCCTCTCTAACTACGGGCTGGAGATGAAACGCTTCATTCTCTTCCCTCCTCTTTTTTTTCAAACCCACCTCTTTTTCTATTATCATGCAGCGCTAGCACATCCCTGCTTGACATTTTTCTTTTCTTCTGCACCTCTCCAGTCTCTCAGGCAACACCCGTTGACACTCGGGAAACAAACGCTGTCCTGTATGGAAAAAACACCCCCATTACCTTGCTATTATATGCCAAGTCACCTTTACTTCAGCTCCTCGTCGTCATAATTACAGGCAATTCCTCGTGGCACTTTTTTTTTAATTGCTAGATGAATTGCCTTTCCGTATTTTTAGGAGGTTTTACAAGTGTCTGCATGGACCCATTAAATAGCATGTTACCTCGCGAGCATGCAAATGTGACAATAATCATTTGAGTGAGTTAGAAGGGAAGTATTAAATCAGTAGGGTCACTGTGAAACCAGGCCAAACCCACTTAAATGTTGCGCTGAGTCTCATTTGTCATTCTATATTTAGATCTGTGCATAAATTCAGAAAGTCAGAGTCTAAAAATACATTCCCAGAAATTTGGAATGGTACTTTGATAATGCAATTAATCTGATTTGTGGCTGAACGGGAGAGAAGGGGGGCACCATCGAAGAAGCTATGGATTTTACAAAGAATTGATAATAAAGTGAAATCACCAGACGGTCAAGCAATTATGCTAATGAGCTCATTTTGCCTTTACTATAAGGTTAATCGGCATGCAGACAAGAGAGCGGTGACATTTTCTTGAACACGAAAAGCTCTGATTTAACGGGACGTGGCTCGACTTTCCTCTGGTCTGAAGGGGGTGGAAGGTGAAAACTGTGACTTATATAATTGATATTATAAGAAACGTTTCAAATTAATTGTAGTCTAGAAATCTATCTTGTCACGTCTCTGAAATACCAACAACATAGGAAAAAAAATGAAAGCTACGAGAGGAAAACGAATGTTGTGATTTAATATTACTGACCAGATGAGTATTCAAGGTCAAACCTGTGGCTGTTGTTGTTGTTGTCTGGGAAAAACGAGGGGAAAATGGGGGAAAAGGTCTTGTGGATTAGTGGCTGTGTGCTGGAAAGGGGAACCGGTCCAGGAGCCTCATCACACTGACAGCAGATTAGTGCTCTGCAGCACCAGAGCAGACGGCGCAAGATTAACTTTGATGTGCGATTCCACACAGAGCAGCCGCTGGATATCAGCTTCCTCAACCAAATGGCCCCTAACTCGGAGTCTGCAGCGTGTGCATTCACAATCTGCAGTATCTGGAAATCTGCGTTGTTGTTTTTCTGAAGCCTGACTAGATTTACGGCACAGAGTTTGTGTAATATTTCACCACCGTTAAGACAAATTTACAAGCCGGGGAGTCATTTAAAGATGAGTTTAATTAATATTTTCACTTCATCAGCGTTTTTGATTAGGAAATGTTGCCCTCATGCAGAGGAGCGCTGTTTACACACACCTCGTAAAGGCGGTTACACAATGTCTTCAGTGGATCTTGAGGAGCTTTATAAAGAGCAGATTATGTCACCACATTGTCATCTGGGTTATCTGCACTCGGGCTCAGAGAGAGACTTCAAATTTAGAAGATAAAGCCTGGGAATGTGAGTTTGAAAGAAGCTGGAATTTTCCAGGGGAGGATTAATGAAAGAGGCTTTCAACTTGAATTTTCTAGAGTTGTAAATCAGACAAATTTGATCTTTCTCTTTTTTATTTCCCCACAAGTCTGTCAGTCTGTCACAAGTCTCCAGATTGTATGAAAATGTAATATTTCATCGTTCATTTATCAGCTGTTTGAACAATTAAACTTAACTGTCAAGAACTAATTAAATGTGCCCATCACCACTGAGCAGTGCTGAAGATGATGTCTTGACCTTCACCACCATCAGGTTACTTAATTTTCTGTTACTGAAGACAAAGACAAGTGGTGAGTTTGGGGACGTAAAAACGAGTCAGCAGAAAAAATCACAATGGAACGGTGGAGCCAGTTTGAAAAACTTCTATCATGATGGTTTTTAAACGCTGAAGCACAGTGAAAAAGCTTTTATGAAAGTCTTTTCAGGTCAAAAGTCTATATGGTGGCTTGTTGTTCATGAGTGAGAGCCACGTCTGTCTCCCTTCTATTCCAGGTTTTTAGCCATTTCCTTTATTTTACACTTCCATCTGTTGTTCAGAATGATGGGAAACCAGTGCTTATCTCCACATGAGGTACACTCTGGAAAAGTCACCAATCCATCATGGGCCACATAGAGTCAAACAAAAAATACAGCCCTGAATGCACACTTTTACAATTAGGAACAACATAACCAGCATGTTAGTTTAATATTCAAGATTTCTGGGCTGTGCACGAACCCAGAGGCCCAAAGAAACTCTATATAAGCTCATAGGAGAACATGCAAATTCCACACAGAGTGGTCCCAGCAGAGATTTGACCTGCAACCTTTTTGCTGCAAGGCAACCATGCCAATGTGCAGTAGGATTCATGAAAAAATACTCACAATTTGGCACCATATGTTGACTTTGGGGGATTATATTTCATTTTTATTGTGCTAGAATAGAATAGAATAGAATAGAATAGAATAGACTGTATTGATCCCACAGTGGGGAAATTCACTTGTTAAGGCAGGTAAATACACAAAGGCAGTAGGCTATTATTGTAACCTTCAGCAATTAAAATAATGAATAAAAATAGAAAATTTAGTTTCCAAGGAGAAACAGCATAAAGAACACAGACATACTAATGTGCATCTGGGTATTTCACATGTACTGAATATAGCACTGATGTTAGCGTGTACCAGGATAACCAGTAACAGTTAAACTGTGGAGTTCTACACTCTTACTGCAGTGGGAATGAATGACCTATGGTAGCGTTCTGTTTTACATCTTGGATGTCTCAGTCTGCCACTAAAGGAGCTGTTCATGGCCTTCACAGTGGAATACAGTGGGTGGGAGGGGTTTTCCAAGATGGAGGTCACCTTCACCATCATCCTCCTTTCACACACGTCCTCAACAGAATCCAGTGGGTAGCCCGGAACTGAACTAGCTTTCTTAACTAGCTTTGGGGCGACGATGGCATAGGAGTTAAGTGGTCGCCCCACAATTGGAAGGTCGTGGGTTCGCGCCCCGCTCGGTCTGTCGCTGTCCTTGGGCAAGACACTTAACCCGAATTGCCTCTGTTGGTGGTGGTCAGAGGGGCCGATGGCACAACAATGCAGCCTCACCTCTGTCAGACCGCCCCAGGGCGGCTGTGGCTACTCAGTAGCTTACCATCATCAGCAGTGTGTGAATGTGTGAGTGCATGCAGCGTCTTTGAGTGTCCTAACAAAGCGCTATATAAGTTCGATGAATTATTCTTATATTCCCAACCTTGGTAGAGCATTAATAGTTTCCCAGGATTATGTAAAGTCACAAAATAAGCCATTTCACTGGAATGAGACGATTGATGATGAACTGTGGATGGTTTGCACAAGGAGTTTCCAAAGTACCTCAGAATATTTGCAGGTTCTCAATTCACCTGTGAGCCACAGGGCCATGATCTCGTGTTGCTTGAATTTTGAACACAAATGAACGCAGCGTTGAAACTCATCTTGAAACATTTTCAATTTATTTTCTGTCAGTCAAAAATTCAAGAAATGTGATTGTGTGTGATAACTTTGGGAGACGTAATTAAGACACTAAATCCTTCTCTGTTTTTTTTAACCTGCTTTTCACTGTGAACATGGAGCATGACTATTTACAAAATAACCAGCTGGCTCAAGACAAAATTATACCTTATTTAAATTTTTTAAAATTCTTTGTTGGTTTTATGTTGGGATCAGAGTGAACGCTGAATGGGGAACGAGGACAACAGCCAGAGCGGAAACAGAAGTGAGCCCAGATGAAGGCAGTTCTCAGGGGAGAATCTGTGTGGAGGTTTGGGGCATGAGTTGTATCTGCTGTAACATCTGTTGAGTGTCTCTGGAGCAGATCTACAGCTAGATTCACTTCCACCATCCCACCTGCACCACGTCACTTTAAGTGCATGAAGGCATTATTAATTTACTTAAAGGCTTCGCCTAATATAAGCAAAAAAGACATGAAAAAAAAAAAACTTAAGGTCAGAACAAAAGCGTAACCAAAAGGTCATTTTGCTCATGGAACCTGCTCTTGCATCCACTCCATCTATCAGTCATCAAAGGGTTTATCGCTGTCTGCTTTCCTAGCAGGGGGAGCTAAAGCCTGAATTAAACTGACCCAGGGTCAGCGTGCTTAATGACACAACTCCCATTACTCATAACTTCAGCATGTTTGTCACTCCAGAGGACAGGCCTCCTGATGAATAACCATGTTCAAACTTTAAGGACAGGCAGGTTAAAGGCTCCCATGACTGACAGCAAATTTAAATGTCCCGCTAACAATTGTGACGGAACGAAGGTTATTCATTTTAATCACAGCACAGCTCGCCCTTCCTTCTACTGTCCTATGGGGTTTGCTATATTTAAGCACTTTTTCATTTCTTCTCCCTTTTTGGTCATGCCTGATGGCAAGGAAATTGCTTTGTGGGTCGTCTGCCCTTGAAGAATCAGACAACAGAAGGAAATATTTATACATAATGTAGATGTGGGGCGAGCGGATTGGACGGTATTTGGTCTGTTCTTTTTTTTTGTGAGTACACAGCATTAAGAAATGAAATTACCTTCTTTTTCTCCTCGTTCCTTCTTGTTTTTCATGTTTCCCTTTTAAATGATGTGATGTAGTTTTTGTACCTGGTCTCTAAGATTGTCTGTGTGTCCTTAGGGAGAGACAAAGAGCTGGAATGTTTGTCTCCTATTTTTCCCCCCCTTTAATTTGCCCGCTTCTTAATTGGACTTCTCCATCTGTTGAAGTCCACAAAATGTCTTCTGGGGACGCTACAGCTAAAACATCCTATCAAACACATAGATACATAAGGGACACTCCTCTTGGAGCTCCGCCATAGCCGACACTGAAAGAGTAATCTGTGTGTGTGTGTTTGTGAGGGCTGGAGAGGACGACAAACACAGAAAAGTGCTGTGTCATTAAGTTATGGGTAAATGTAACCGCCGCATGCTACACTCCCTGGATGTGTTGTTTAATCACAATAAGTGATGGAAATGTCTGTACCTAAAGTGGTATTAAGTGTTTACATCTCGGGTTTAAAACTGTTTTGCATCATTTTGCTGTTCAGAAGTCTCCTTCAGCCTTACAGCAGCAACAAATCTGTGCACAACACCATCAAGGATTAGATGGTTTACAAAGAGCTGTCTCTCTGTCCCAACAAACTGGGTTCTTTTGATGGCATGCGCTCAGATTTTGAGAAAAGTTTAATCTCTTTCTCTCTCGTTCTCTCTGACATCTGCAGTGCAATCAAATCAATGCACATTGATCTGAACAAACTCAGTCTGTCGTGCCTGTGACGAGTCCATCAGGCCAAGACAGGTAGACATGTTAGACAAGAGCGCATTTGAGGAAAACTCAATACAATTTTCCTTCTGAACAACAGCACTGAGCCAAAGCTTGTTCTCAGTCGGTGAAGAAGCTGTCAACAAAAAGATGCTTGATATTAATACCTGAGAAAACGTGAGCGGCTAAGTTAATCTAACGGTCGTGCAGGAGCCACATTAAACGAAGCACTTTAAGCCCACAACGATATTTATGTGTGATCAAGACATAATTTAGCTCCATATTTAGCTGGGTGCCTATCATGTAGGCTGTATAATTACCTTTAATCTCCATTCATGGCAAATTAATTGCTAGCTAGCTTTTGCACAGCTGCAGTACTACTGGGGATAGCTCATCTAGGGCTCATTGACAGAGTGGTTGCTCTCGAGTCGGAAACTCTGCGGTCAATCCCAGCACTGGCATGGAGTGGAGTTTTAGGAGTGTGCGTTATCATTTTTTCTGTGAAAAGAAACTGTACCAATCTAAATCATGTTGTAGAACTGTGCTGTTAGAACGTCTTACTGTCTCAAATATCAACACACATCATCACATTGCTTCTACAAAGCAGCGCAGTCATCTAGCTGGTGACAAAATGCCCACATTTTGATCTATAAACTGTGTCAGAAGTGTAGAGAGAGCCAAGATCAAAAGAAGTGTTAAAGCTGCTGCCAGTGGCTCATTAGGGTCACCATGGAAACCACATGCCTGTGTGTGTTTCTCCCTCTCCTTTACAGGCCTCATGAGGCAAAGAGACAGAAAAGCTTTTTGTGCATCTGCAGCATTTTAAATAAAAGATGGCAAGTAAAAAAGATCCTTCACTTCCTGTTTTGAGGAAAAAAGTGACAGATGAAATATAACAGGAGCCTAATGGATGTCAGTTGTGTGCACCCTGCAGGGATTTGAGAGAAAACTAAAAGTCTAATAGCAGTGAGAAACACATTTGGTGAAAGGTGACAAAACGACCTAAAACTATAAAAACTATAGAGGAAGTTTGTGGGAGTTGGAAGAGCGCTTTCAAAATCAGTGCTTGCTATCAGGACACTCAGTGGAACATTTCAAAATAAAATCTCCAAACGTGATCGAACCTAAAGTGTGACTGTGTCGAAATTATAAAAACTATCAAATTTTCAGTTCAGACACATAAAGCAAACTGAGTATGGGTACTTACAGTTGAGTACTTGCCAATATTGAGTACTAATATATGCCATTGACATAAGTCATGGTTCAGTACAACAAAAAATTCAGGTGCCAGTTTTGAAAACTCTAAAGTAGCAGGTCTATCAAGTTGTGATCTGTCAGCTGGTATCTTCACTGTAAAATAGAAAGTCTAATTATTTAGTCTCTTTCCGACTTTTTGAATTGTTATCAATGTACTACAGCACGTGTGTCAAATAGGAAGTTTGTTCAATGGCAGAAAGGTTTCTCTCTCTCCAGGGTTCAAAAATTGCATAAAAAGGAGTTTTTGTTTCTGTTAATCTGATCCGAACTTGAACTGAAAACCTTGTCGTAATGTGTAGATAAAAAATACATTAAATGTGATGCACTCCTGCCAAATGTCCAGGCTAGGTGAGTCCTAATGAGGAAAATGACTCTTAGACAAACCAACCAATACACAAATGATGCTCAGGCCCGATGCTGGCCACACGGGTGCCCTATGCAGTGTGTGATGCGTGTGGGCAGAGTGATGACACGCCATAGAACATTTCAAAGTTAATTTGATTATATGATATAATAGCTTTTCATACATCAGAAAGAACTGGTCCTCAGCTATTGAGAATCAAACTGTAGAATCTTTAAAGACCAAGTCACTCCCTTCCAGCGTCCACCAGCGTCTTAGGCTGTTTCTCAATACTCAAGTACGCTACGTTCTTGTGTACTTGTGAAATATGTTCTTGTCAAGTACAGCAGAAAGTCTGTTCTACTGAGTACGGGAGGACGAGGACGGCATTTGGAACAGAACCGCATCCCGTTACGTCATGGCAACAAGTGCTTCTTTATATTATGGTTAAAAAAATGACCTGAAATACAAAATAAAAGTCTAGTCTGCCCCTTAAATAACAAAATAACAATTATTACATTATATTTGTATAATATGTGGTCCACTTTTTATCAAAATTGATAAAATATAAGCATTTCCAGTTGTTATTTTTTTTCATCAAAACAGATCTATTTCAGGCAACTCTGCTTTTACGTTGATAGTAAAAGCAGAGCACCACCACCACCATGGAAGGCATCAACAAATCACAAGTACAACACCTGCGTCTTAGACAATGAGATGCTTGTGTTAGGTTTGGTACGTTAGTGGTTAAAGCATCTGTTTTTTATTCTGTTTTGCCATGTCCTGACCCCGGTTCGATTCCCATGTCGGCAGTGATTTATTTTCTTCTTTTTAAGTTTGCCAGTATTAGGCATTTAACCCTTTATTGTTGTTTAAATATCTGCTTTTACGTTGGTAGTAAATGCATCCTCGATACAATGGATGGAGCAAGAACATATCCGGGAACTTTGAGAGTATGCCATGATGCGTACTTAAGATTGGAACAGTACTTGGGCTGACGTTGATGATGTTTCACAAGTACTTAAGTACATAAGTTCAGACGAGTACGCATATTGAGAAACGACCATGGATCAGCGCCAGAAGGCTTTAGATGACAAGCAAAGATGAGTCATACACAATAAACTGATAAGGAGATAAATACATTGTCATATCTGGGTACGCATATTGAGAAACGGTCTTAGTCTACCCACACTTCCTGTTTGAAAAATAGCCCCCCCAACGAACAATGGAAGGATGCAACTGCTCTCATGACCCACGGAGGGTTGCCACAAATGTGTGCGCACCCCCTGCAATTACATGCAACCACATAATATGGTATGGTGAGTGGGTACCTGTTAGCTTGAAGCAACGTCCAAATCAAAATCAACGTAGTTTAGAGTTTTAAGCTGAAGAGGGGGCAATAACAACTGAATTTTTTAAATTTTAAATGAGATGCACTAAAATGCCAAAATAATGACAACGCATGTCTACAGCACTATTACACACTAACTTATAGAGCAGGGGTATTCAGTTCCGGTCCCGGAGGGCCGGTATCCAGCACGTTTTAGCTTTAATTCTGTTTCAACACACCTGATTTCAATCAGCAGGTAATTAACAGGCTTCTACAGAGCCTGATGAGTTGCTGCACAGGTGATTCAACCACTGAATCAAGTGTGTTGGAGCAGAGAAATCACTCAAACGTGCTGGATACCAATTGAATACCCCTGTTATCGAGTTTATCAGCAAAGAAACTGTTGATTTAGGGGTGACTTGCTCTTTAAGATTCTGAAGCTGTCATTCATAGAGAGCTTTAATCAGCTCTCCTTGTCGTGTTCTTGGTGAATTGGACCCGAGGACTTCAGCCGACACACACAGAATGGAACAAATAATAAAATTTTATTGACTGAGCAAGAATTTAAGTAATGTTAAAAGAGTTAACGTGGCTTGACTTGACTACACAACTATAGTATTGGACCAATACCCAATGTTGGTATCAGGTATCTCTAATGAAAAGTTCAACTTTGTTAAAACACTGAGGGATGTTTGTAGTCTGAAGCCTGTCTGAGACATCGAGGACTGGATTTACTCATCTCATTTAGCCAAAAATTCATTGCTCTGTTTTTTGGAAATTTGATGCTTTTTTAAAATTTTATTTACACCATTTGAAGCTCTGCAACAATAACACAATCCCATACTGAGCTGCATGTTCTGATGTGTCTTTCTTTTGATTTTTTTTGGTGGTGGTGGTGGTGGGGTGTCTCTCAAATCCTGACCAAAACAAAATTAAAATGTGTCAGTGCTAATGCATTAGCACTCTTTTAATCAATGGGACTGGAGCTTGATTAAAAGAACAGATGGCAGGTTATCATAACAATTAAAGGCCATGAGATGTTTGAGGCTATCACAAGTTTAGCTTTAGTTAAGGATGGATCACAGATTACAGTGAATCAGTTAGCTACGCTCAGCATGAGGCTCCAGAAAGAGCTCCAAGTCCTCCACTCTCGCTTTAGATACAGGACTGTGTGTGTGTGTGTGTGTGAGTGCATGTGTGTGTGTGTAATAATCAGAAGTCCAGCAGCAGCAGCACACAGCCTGGAGATAAGCAGACATACAGGATGCAACGAGATGCGATTTGAAGCTGGCACATTTGGCTGTTTGTGGAATGAATCTATCCAGCACACAGCAGATCTGTCGTTAGCGCGCGGCATACTTTAATAAGAATTATTTCACAGGGTGACAACGTTGACGGGTGCCTGAAAATGCAGCGTTATTGACTGGATGTCTTGTGATGAGAGTCTAATAAATATTTCCTCTCTGCAGTTCCCTCTAAAAATGTCGAGTAAACAAAACGCCAAATCTGAAAAACTTTCTGGATTTTTTTTCAGTTCTCAGTTGTTGTTGCTGTTAATGATATGAGGAAACTGTGCTCCTCAGGCTTGTCACTCTTTACATCCCATTGACTAGGAGTTGACTACTCTGGAGCGAGCAGTGGGACGTGTGACAGAGTATTTGTGGTGATGATTGCAGCCCATTAACTTTGATGGATACCATTTTACGGGAAAGAGGATGGGAGTTGGAACAACGGCTGCATGCCTTGTTTTTAGCCACCAACACACAAAAGTCATGAAGGAAATTATCATGATAGATTGACTTTTTTTTTTTTTTAATCCAGTGACCACCTTCATCTTTGCAGATGATTTAATATCACGTTAGCGGCTAGGCTTATGCTGAACCAACATCAGAGTATTAGTTACACGACGAATGGTGAACATTTCCATGGATGTAGGACTGCATGTGAAAGTAAATGAGACCAAGCTGGTTCTTAAATTGATTGCCCTGTCTGGTTTTATTAATGTGACTTGTCTGGACAACTCACTTGTGCTTCACTTCACTCGTTGGCTGAAGTATAAATGAGATGCATTCCGTTTTCTTGTGGCCGCTGTGTAAAGATTATACCATGTATTGCACAAATCAAACTCTTAAGCTTCTTCACGGGGATTAAAAGACAATTGGCCGAGAGGAAAAATACAAATAATCATCAACTGTTTGTGGTTTTCTGCTAATACCTTGGGAAAAAAAAAATCCCTTCATGGGAAAACAATCCTTAAGCAGCTGAGATTCCCCTGAGTAGGACACCAGAGACGGGAAGGAAATCCTCCAGCTGCACCACAACAACTCCCACACAACCATATCAATCCATATTCTCACAGTCATCGTTTAAAATGAATATCCAAGCAGCTCAACCGCCTTTTGTTGTTGTTACTTTCAACTACAAATCTTACTCAGTCTGGCCTGATCATCTCTCAGAATGCATTTAGCCTCAGAAAAAGCTTCAAACATCCCTTTAACTGAGGCTACCACAAATGACGGTGTTAGAGTTCTGACAGTTTTGCATCGTGATGCAGAATTTTTCACATGCAAAAACTGGAAAAGCATATTAACAAGGGCTGCATTCCATTTCTTCAGGTGCACATGAAGCATCTAGCAATATACCTCTTTACTAGAGTTGATTTAAAGTCAGGCATATCCACGGATGTCCTGCAGGAAGTCTCAATATCCAGTCTCAGAAATGAGGGGTTTGTCATTATAATGCTGCTGCTAAGTCATGTGGATTAAAAGGTTTCATTCATATGAAGATGTGTCACTCCTAATAAAATATCTGCTTAAAAATGCTCTAAAACATTATAGTCTATTGACATTGTTTTTTCTACACCAGTTTTGTACATTTAATAATTTGTTATTTTACTAAGACCCAAGTGTTGGTTATCAATTCAAAAACCGATTCAGGTTCAGAATGTTGTGCCTCCTCTGTTGTTATCAGTGACATTTTAGCATGCAGACAAGGTGGAAAATGTCTCAATATCAGCAATGCAAATCGGTCAAAAAAATTGGCAGTTCATATCGGCCATCTGCAATAGAAAAACCCATATCGGTCAATTTCTGCTTCTAACGAGCAGAACTTCCTCTTAATGCGATGCAGCCCTCGTCAATACACACGTGTGTGTTTCTGAGTCCTGCAGGTCAAAATATCTGCTGTGAAATAAACCAATTCAGGTCAGCCCTCAAGAAGCACTTCTATCTTTGTCTTTGGATTATTAAAGAACATAAAATTAATGTTTTAGCAGAAACTAATGTTGCAATTCAAGGTTTTTAATTGATCAGTGATTCATGTTTGATTTGTTATATCTTGGACATAAAGCAGTGAAATAGTGTCTCTCTAAATGCAGAATAAACCGCATTAGTATGAGTCAGAGGATTCTTTTACACATACATGGTAAATGGTAAATGGTAAATGGCCTGTATTTGTATAGCGCCTTCTTAGGGTTCTACAACCCCCCAAGGCGCTTCACAACACTATCAACTCAATTCACCCATTCACACGCTGGTGGGGATGAGCTACGATGTAGCCACAGCTGCCCTGGGGCGCACTGACAGAGGCGAGGCTGCCGAGCACTGGCGCCACCAGTCCCTCCGACCACCACCAGCAGGCAAGGCGGGTTAAGTGTCTTGCCCAAGGACACACAGCAGCATTCTCTGGCCGGAGCCGGGATCGAACCTGCAACCTTCCGATTACTGGACAACCCGCTCTACCTCCTGAGCTACTGCTGCCCAGATACATAGATAAATGTTTCATATGAAGCTGAGCTGATGCTGCCAGATGGGACACCACAGTCCTCGTCACAACTCTAACGTGCTGGTACTTCATCAGAATGACTAATAGTGAGTCAGTCTACCTGAAAAACTAGGAATGTCGGCTTGAGCTGTGATTTCAGCTCAAGTTCATTTAAGAGTGGTTACACAACAACAAAAACCAACAATCTAAGGCTTTTATGACCTGACTTAGAGATTAAATCTTAACATTTTAATTAATATTATAATGAGACGTGTGATAGTGAACCCAAGATAACAGGCAGGAACTCAAAATAATCAAAACTTGAATTTAAACAAGACTGAGAAACCAGGGAGAATGAGAGATGATCGGTGAGTGTTGATTATATGTAGAGCAGGTGGTGCAATGAGGAGCTCCAAACATAAAACACAACAAACTACATCATGACAAGTATCCAGATGTTTAAATAAATCAAAGTAGACATTCTGTAAAATAACAGCTTATCTCTTATTACAGTGTTTTATTTTGAAATTACAGCATCGTTTACCACAGCCAGTCAATTATCTGAACTATCTTTGATCAAATCTTTTGCATTGAATTCCCCCAAATAGGTGATCTGGTTGATTGCTGTTTTGCCAATTTTATTCATAAAATGCCAAAACTGATAATATACATTATCACTTGTTGTAGTCATCATTAAATTAGATTTTTGTATTTATTTAACCAGTAATAATAAAATGGAAAACTGTTTTTAGACTGATTAGAACACACAGGAGGTGTAGCATAACCCCCAGCATGGTAAAGCTCCACACACCGACCTGACCTAAACACATCAGTGTTGTGAGGATTAACAACTCTTCATTTATCTACGTTTTGTTTGTTTTCATTCAAAAATGTCTGAAAAACGATGCAGCCACAGGTTATCTTGTCACTGAAGCGTAGATGCTTCTTTGTGCTCTTTCAATAAGCATTTCTGCTCTCTGCACAAGAATATATATTATACACTCAATATTTTCAAGCTGGGCTTGATGTTATATTGATTTGTTACATTGACCTCAATGGGCTTGTTTTTCAAAACCCAGCCTCATATTTTAGTTGTATTTTCACGGATTGGAACTACGTGAGTTTGGTCACAAAATCTGGGAAATATCTTCAGAAAGTCACAACAGCATTAATTATTTCTAAAGAATCTGTGTAATCTTGCTGGTTATGATAGAGATTGATGCAGTAGAGGTCAAAGGGCGAGTACTTGTCATTAAGGTTTATCAGCCAGAATCCACTAATGTCAACAACACTGTGACATTAAGGGAAATATGAAATAGGTTACATTTTTATCATAGTTTTCATTTCTGCCATTTTCATTTATTTGTGAACTCTGTCTTATACTTCTGTTCAATCAGTTTTTCACTTAGAACTGTTCCTTATATGGAGGATTATTAAAGCTAAAAATAATTCAGAAGAAAAATATGCAAAAACTCAATATTATTGATAATTTACACAAAACTAAAGCAAATGAATTATTTTAGCTCAACAGAAAATTCAATGTTTTGTTAAGATGCTTAAAAATCTGCTTGTAAATTGGATCTAAAATATTCCAGTTTTTCCAGTTTTTTCACAAATATTTTATGAGGAGAAAAAGAGCTAAAAGTTATACAACATTTCAGATTACTACACAAAAAATATAAAAATATCGTTTTATATTACAGTTGAGCTGTTTGACTGGGTGATGATGATGATGGTGGTTGTGATGGTGGTGATGATGATGATGGTTGTGATGGTGGTGATGATGATGATGACGACGATGATGATGATGGTGATGATGATGATGATGATGGTGGTGGTGGTGATGATGACGACGACGATGATGATGATGATGATGATTATGATGTGATGATGATGATGATGGTGGTGATGGTGGTGATGATGAAGATGGTGGTGATGATGATGATGGTGGTGATGATGATGATGGTGGTGATGATGAAGATGGTGGTGATGATGATGATGGTGGTGATGATGAAGATGGTGGTGATGATGATGATGGTGGTGATGATGAAGATGGTGGTGATGATGATGATGGTGATGATGATGATGGTGGTGATGATGATGGTGTGGATGATGAAGATGGTGGTGGTGATGGTGTGATGATGATGATGATTATGATGATGATGATGGTGGTGATGGTGGTGATGATGATGGTGGTGATGATGATGATGGTGGTGATGGTGGTGATGGTGATGGTGGTGATGATGATGGTGGTGATGATGATGATGGTGGTGATGGTGATGATGATGGTGGTGATGATGGTGATGGTGGTGGTGATGATGATGATGATGATAGTGATGATGATGATGGTGGTGATGGTGATGATGATGATGGTGGTGATGATGAAGATGGTGGTGATGATGATGGTGGTGATGATGATGATGGTGATGATGATAATGGTGGTGATGATGATGGTGTGGATGATGAAGATGGTGGTGGTGATGGTGGTGATGATGAAGATGGTGGTGATGATGATGATGGTGGTGATGATGATGGTGGTGGTGATGATGATGATGGTGGTGATGATGAAGATGGTGGTGATGATGATGATGGTGGTGATGGTGATGGTGGTGATGATGATGGTGGTGATGATGATGATGGTGGTGATGATGAAGATGGTGGTGATGATGATGATGGTGGTGATGATGAAGATGGTGGTGATGATGATGGTGGTGATGGTGATGGTGGTGATGATGATGGTGGTGATGATGGTGATGGTGGTGATGATGATGGTGGTGGTGATGATGATGATGGTGGTGATGATGATGAAGATGGTGGTGGTGATGATGATGATGATGGTGGTGATAGTGATGATGATGATGGTGGTGATGGTGATGATGGTGGTGATGATGAAGATGGTGGTGATGATGATGGTGGTGATGATGATGATGGTGATGATGATAATGGTGGTGATGATGATGGTGTGGATGATGAAGATGGTGGTGGTGATGGTGTGATGATGATGATGATTATGATGATGATGATGGTGGTGATGGTGGTGATGATGATGGTGGTGATGATGGTGATGGTGGTGATGATGATGGTGGTGGTGATGATGATGATGGTGATGATGATAATGGTGGTGATGATGATGGTGTGGATGATGAAGATGGTGGTGGTGATGGTGTGATGATGAAGGTTGATTAGAACTAACTATAGAAAAAGGAAAACCAAGGTGGTGATGATGATGATGGTGATGGTGGTGATGATGATGGTGGTGGTGATGATGAAGATGGTGGTGGTGATGATGAAGATGGTGGTGGTGATGATGATGATGGTGGTGATGATGATGAAGATGGTGGTGGTGATGATGATGATGATGGTGGTGATAGTGATGATGATGATGGTGGTGATGGTGATGATGATGATGATGGTGATGATGATGATGGTGGTGATGATGATGATGGTGGTGATGATGAAGATGGTGGTGGTGATGATGAAGATGGTGGTGATGATGATGATGATGGTGATGATGAAGATGGTGGTGATGATGATGATGGTGGTGATGATGAAGATGGTGGTGATGATGATAATGATTATGATGATGATGAGGGTGATGGTGGTGATGATGATGGTGGTGATGATGGTGATGGTGGTGATGATGATGGTGGTGGTGATGATGATGATGGTGATGGTGGTGGTGATGATGATGGTGGTGATGATGATGATGGTGTGATGATGATGATGATGATGATGATGATGATGGTGGTGATGGTGGTGATGATGATGGTGGTGATGATGGTGATGGTGGTGATGATGATGGTGGTGGTGATGATGATGATGGTGATGGTGGTGATGATGATGGTGGTGGTGATGATGAAGATGGTGGTGGTGATGATGATGATGGTGGTGATGATGATGAAGATGGTGGTGGTGATGATGATGATGGTGGTGATAGTGATGATGATGATGGTGGTGATGGTGATGATGATGATGGTGGTGATGATGAAGATGGTAGTGATGATGATGACGGTGGTGATGATGAAGATGATGATGGTGGTGATGATGATGAAGGTGATGTAGTGATGGTGATGATGGTGGTGGTGGTGATGATGATGATGATGATGGTGGTGATGATGATGGTGGTGGTGGTGATGATGATGGTGATGGTGGTGGTGATGATGATGATGGTGATGATGGTGGTGATGATGATGATGATGGTGGTGATGATGATGGTGGTGATGATGATGATGGTGGTGATGATGATGGTGGTGGTGATGGTGATGGTGGTGATGAAGATGATGGTGATGATGATGAAGATGGTGGTGATGATGATGAAGATGGTGGTGGTGATGATGATGATGGTGGTGATAGTGATGATGATGATGGTGGTGATGGTGATGATGATGATGGTGGTGATGATGAAGATGGTAGTGATGATGATGATGGTGGTGATGATGAAGATGGTGGTGGTGATGATGATGATGGTGGTGATGATGAAGATGGTGGTGATGATGATGATGGTGATGATGATGATGGTGGTGATGATGATGGTGTGGATGATGAAGATGGTGGTGGTGGTGGTGATGATGATGATGGTGGTGGTGATTGTGATGATGGTGGTGATGATGAAGATGATGAAGATGAAGATGTTCACGACTTAGAAGTTTATTCTGTTATTTTGTTGACAGCAGCTGTTTTTTTTTTAACCAGAAGTCGTGCTGTGAAGCTCTCAGCAGCAACAGTCAAATGTTTTATTATTTTGAGGCGACGCTGCGCTTAATAATTATTAATTTATTATACATTTTACTCTGCACACACCACTACAAAGGTTTTTAAATAAACACATCTTTCTGCTGCTGATGTGTTTTTATTTAGAGACTTTAGTTGAAAATGATGCTAATGCTAGCTAACTTCCTGAGTTTGACTGATTAGGTGTTCAGGTTGACATATTTTGACATATAATGCACATTGTTATGATTTTGTTCTGTCATAAGCGTTCTGTGCAATATTAAAAGTTTTAAATGCTGGAGGTCTGCAGCAAACCTCTTCTCAGCTCATCATAAGGTGCTCTTCTCTCTTGTCTCATGCCCTCTGACTGTTTCCCTTCCATCACACACAGAGCTACATCCTTCATTGCAGGCATCAGTATAAAGAGTGAAAAATATGTAGATTGTTTAAAAAATTGCTTGATTTTTTAAAACAACAGCCACATTTTAACAACTTCTACAAATTTCTACGTTTGTAAATTCCATGTTTAAAGTCTAATTCTTTCATTTTTCACATTGTGAAAATCATAGCACCATAATTGTTTTGCAAACAGTGTGAAGCCCTGGGATTCATGTGAAGAATTTGCAAATCCTTGCAAACGTTTTAAGATATTTTGGAACTTTCCTTGCAATTTCATCCACAGTCCCAGCCCAGTGAGATCCCTGATTAGCAGATCACACTTTCAGTTGATAAAAACAGAAACATGTATTTTTTTTTTGCAATTTCTGCAGAAAAACTATGGATAAGATAAAAGATATCAAGGGTCTAAATGTTAAAGTTGATGCAGGAATTGGAATTAATGAGTTGCAGGGTGATGCAGTTGGTAGTAGGGGTAGACCGATATATCGGTCGGCCGATATATCAGTGCTGATATTTACCATTTTTTTATACATCAGCCAATATTTGTCCTTAGTAAAGCTAATTTTAAGTCAGGCCCATCCTCGGGCAGCCTAGTGCTGTTGCAGAATTTAAATTAAATGTATTTTGACATTCACTCATAACATCTGCATAATAAATACTCTAAATTAACTTTATTTAGGTGTCTGACTTTAAAACTGAGATGTGCACAAAGTTAAGATTTAACAGTTAATTCAGAGTTCAAAAACTGATTTTAAAATATTGTGCATCAACCGATGTTAGTGACGTTTTAGCATGAAAATATGGTGGAAAATGTCTAGATATTGGTTATAGAAATTGGCCTATAAAAATCAGCAGCACATATCTGCCATCAGCTGACCATGTCTCCTACATATCGGCATCGGTATCGGCAATAGAAAAAACACTATTGGTCAACCTCTAGTTGGTAGCACTGTTGCCTTGCAGCAAGAAGGTTTCAGGTTTGGATCCCGGCATGTTCTCTCCATGCATGCGTGGGTTTTCTCTGGGAGCTCTAGATTCCTCCCACAGACTAATAACATACATGTTAGGGTTTTATTTTCTGAATTGGTATCTGAAAAATCATATGTCGCTTTGGGTAAAAGTGCCAAATAAATAAGTAAACAAATAAATAAACATAATGGCAAAAATATGGTGGGATGGTTTTTTGCTGCTACTTTGCAAATGCAAAGTCAAATAATGACAAGTCAACTTTGCAGAATTGGGTGGAAATGGAATACTGTTCACCTTCCTGTTGTCTTTTAGTCTGGAATAAATAACTTGACAGATAAACAAGAAAGTCACATTAATCAGTGGTTTAAACAAAGTCTGTGAAGTGAGCTGTTTACACAAAGACCTGTAGGAACAGGAGCTTATCACAGTGGGACACTAAATTACACTGAAATTCAGACAAGAGACAGACACCGATAAGTGCTACCTTCCAACTGTCATGTAATTGCCGTGAATTTACTGTGTGTGGGCATAATAAAACCATCATCGCCATTTCCCTTTGGGAAGATTTATTGCTCAATTCTTGACACGGTGAAGTGTTGATTTACCACTGCAGTAATTTTGTAAAAAGATACTTTGTGGTAATTTAATAGAGTCCTGCTACAACAAGAGACAGGAACACCTTCACAAAAAGGACTTAAAAACAAAAAGTGAATAGAAATAAAATTGCATGTTGGCAAATTTGTGTTTACTACAAAGGTGTTGAGTTTTATTACTGCAACTAGTTATAATGAGCTTCAAAAATGGTCTAAATATTCATAATATTACTGTTTAAATCTATACATTTGGATGAATTTGACGTGAAATAATGGCTTCGTATGATCACCACTTACAATGTCATCAATCTGTACGAGACAGTTAAAGAAGAGAGAGTAAAGTCTGTGGGGACCACACACCTCCGTGTGAAGAACGAGTTTAAGGTGAGAGCGAGACGTATATAGCCCAGAGCAGATGCCCTGTTTAGTTTCGCTTTGACCAAATGGCCTACATTAGGTGATATATTTTGCTATTTTTAGAACCGGGGCCAGGCAGGAAACAGCTGCCATGTGTCAGGGTGACAAGCTAACATCCCTCATCTCAGCAGGACCTCCCTGCCCGGCAGATCGGAGGAAGCGCTTTATACCTAAACTGAAATGGGACACGGCCTCTTATCATTCACACCACATCCTGGAAACTAATGGAATACGGAGCCCGTGGCCAAAGACTCAACAATGAAACTGGGTTAACCGTGGCTCATATGGGCTGACAAATTCAAAACCCCAAAACTCTAGAGTTCATAAGGTGCTGTATTAATTTTTTTTACAGGAAAACATAGTGAATTTAATTCAAGTGGGACCGAGCAGGAGTTTAAGTTTACAAAAGGGCTGACTCGATATTTACGGCTTTGCCTTGAGACAGCTCATGTTCAGGTAATATGAATGGTTGTAAACAAAGTTTTAGTTAATGAGCTGGCATTATCGCGCTCTGTGAAATTAATGACAAGCTGTGCATTATGTTTGCCTTCACAGCATGAACATTTATATTGATTTCAGCGCTCTGCAAAAGATACAAGACAGCAATTAGCAGACCGTCACACAGCAACCCCTTCTGCAGCTGATGTTCGATCACGCCGGAGATGAAGCTTTGGAGGGAAACGAGTGGCGTTAGTCTCTAAATTCTTCTGTTTCCTCTTTGTTCACACAGCTGACTGATGATCGCTGTTAGCTAAAACCTCTAAATCTCTGCTGATCACAGATGTTGCTGTGTTGGCTGAGGGGAGTTTTTGATAAAGAGGCAAATGTCAGGGGAAGTGATATTCACACTAAAAAAGCTGGCAGCATTTCAAGGGATTCTGTTTGCTACACTGTCCCACACTCCTGAGAGACACGAGCCATGCAAACAGCACACTGTAAAAAAGATTTTCCTAGGAAGTCAACTATTATTACATAAAACCAGTAAAGAAAAGGTTTTACCTGAAATGAAAGTGAATGTTTTGATCGCTGAATATCATTGTTCAAAAATAAACGTGTAAGAAAGTGTTATTTAACTAATTATTGTGATTTATACTCATGGACAGCATCTTGAGTGAGCTTTTCAGGATGGTTACAGGCATCCAAACAATAAAATAAAATAAAAATCCAGAGACATTTATGCTAAAATCAGGGTAAATGTGTCTTCTAGATGTTTAAAAATAAACTTCTATATTTAGCAAAGATTAGAAAAAACTACCAAAGCACAATGCTGTGAAATAAAATGCTTTATCAGAGGTGTTTGAGCACCTTTTACACCCTACTGAGCTACAACATGGTGCTGCTGATATCGTGTTCAGTAGCGTTCAAGTCTCAGTTGATGCAGTGGCATTGGTGCATTATCAACAAAAAAGAGTTGCTTGTCATATGCACTGTAATTTGATTTGTTTGAGTTTCTGAAACATTAAAACAAAGGGACTAAACTGCACTAAGTTAAACCTAATCCAGATTTACTGTAGAAATAAAAAAATCCAGAATTCCAGAAGTTGAACTGATGAGCTAACAGCTAATCTGAGCACAACTAAAACCAGAGTGTGTTGTTGCCTTAAAACTGTTCCAAAGTTTTAGGTCCACTAATGCAGCGGTAAAACTTTACAATAAGGGTCCCTTTATTAATGTTACTTAGTGCATTATTAAGCATTAATAAACAAAGGAACCCTTTATTAACGTATTGTTCACTATTAAGTGTCCCTAAGGTTAGGACAAAGGGCGCGGGGGGGGGGGGGGGGGGGGGGGGGGGTGTCTGCTTAGTAATGCATTACATAATATTGACATAAGTATTAAGTCGTTGTTAATACTTTATTTGTTTGTTAATGCTTAATAATGCACTAAGTAACGTTAATAAAGGGGACCCTTATTGTAAAGTGTTACCAATGCAGCTTTATTTTTAAACCTTCATACCACCATTAATATTAGATTAACTATTTCCAACAAATGTCTCTGTGTATTTACAAACACAAATATCAACATCAGAATCCAAATTTATAATGCATTCAGGATTCATGTCCTGTAGGAATTTCACAACATTGACCGGGACGTGTAGATATTCTGTTATGAAGTCCATAAAATCTATCTCTCCAAACTGAGATTGCTCAGATATAATAATATAATTATCCACAAATTTACAAACATCTAAAGGTCCCCCAAATAATCCATTTAAAGATATGGTTCATTTGTTTAATCTGCAGTGGTCTCTAGTAGGAATTAATGCTTTACAAGTCACACTCTGGGGAAACAAAGCTCCAGTGCACCAGTTTCAGAAACCAGAAGTGAGCCACATCAGAGGAGAGCTGAAGGCGGTAGGATTTGGAGTCTTATTTCCTGATATTTGGACATCTCGCCTCTGATTGGCTAACAGCAACCCGACTCTACCACTGATTCTGTTTGCTTTGCAACATTGTTACGGCCCACGCCGTTTATTATTTTTGTATTTTAGTTCTGCTCCTTTGTTTTCACTCTTATGGCTGAGTGGAGCTAACTTTAAGCACCTGACTCCTCTCACCCTGTCTGGATCCACCCTGAAGTCCCCAGCTGTTCCTGATGACAATCAGCTCCTGGTTGAGGATTTGCTCCATAGAAGCATGCTGGCTCACACCCTCAGAGGGCAGGAGACCAGAGAGGTTCTCTCTGATCTGTTGTCTCCTCGGTGTGCTTTGTTTTAACTCACTTTTTGTAACAACTTTGTGTAATTCTGTGCTGGGGAAGCTCAGTACTCGAGGAAAATCTGTTTTAGCCATTTCGCGTTTTCTGTGCAGGGGACAACCCTACACTCAGATTTCTTTTGTAATTAAGATCAACACTGGTGGAGGAATCTACATCATGATGGATCTTTTGGTATTTTGTAATCCTTTGGCCAACTAGAGATTAAATAGCTGTTACTTGTTTTGTTGCCGCTGATCACAGTCCTTAGTGTTCTTTACTTTGTGTGTTTTGTGTCTGTTCTGTTAATTAAACACTTATGATTTACCTTGTAAATACAGCGAATGCAACCTTATTGTTACCCCAGGTCTTTCTAGACAACCTGGGGCTTAACAAATGGGGGCTTGTCCAGGATCTGAATCCAGAACCTCTCGCACCCAAAGCGAGAATCATAGTCCTAGACTCCTGATGTTTTATCTCCACAAATAACACAAGCCTGAATGAGTTCTGCTGTGTGGTGGAGTTGCTAATGCTAATGGTTAGCTTCTACTAGTCAAGGCATTCTCTGCTGTTTTCTGGATGCTAAACCAACAACAGCCTTCCCTGTTGTGAGTCAAGACGGGTGAGTCCATGAATGTTAAGTGACAGTGTGACGTAGATCTGTCAGGATTTTCTAATCCTAGCGTTTCACCGTCTATTTTCTATAAGAATCTAATGCAGGAGATAGGTGTAAGAGACTATTTTTCATGTTCAGCCTGCATGAAAAACTCAGAGTGACTGATTATAATCAGAAATAATAATTAAAAATTGTTTTTTCAGTGATCCACAGCTTTAACTAAAGTTTCATGGGTGGCCTGTTTCATGTTTCTATATAATTCAATTTAATTTCCAGATATTTGACTCATGGTAAGTTTAATTTATCTCCACATTACAGCACCCAAACCTCACTGTTGTGAGTGTAGAAGGTGGCTGGATTCATGATCACCCCGTTTCTCCTAAGAGATAATAAGCGTGATGTTTTCTCTTTATTGTTATCTAAGGATCAGTAGGTTGGGCTGTTTTAGTGAATTCTATAAGCTGCAACAACAGCCTAAAGGCAGGAATTTAATGTGTTTGTAATATTTATTGTGAGCCTTGGTTATCACATGTTCATGTTTCATTTTGTTTGTTTTAATAATGTGTGATTTGACCCTTTAATGTTCACACCAAAAAACGTTTTATTTTCTCTTTTACATTTTTTATGTACTTGAGGAAATAAGGCTGTAATATAGGTGATAATAATCTAGGAATATTATCATTAAGGTGATAGTTATGTAAGAAAATAAATTTAATTTTAATTTATTCCATCCATCCTTTTTCCTCCGCTTATCTGGGATTGGGTTGCGGGGGCAGCAAAATAAGTAGAGAGACCCAGACTTCCCTCTCCCCAGCCACTTAGGCCATGATCCCTCCATCATGTCCTGGGTCTTCCCTTAGGCCTCCTCCCAGCTGGATGTGCCCAGAAAACCTCCCCAGGGGGGACCTAAACTAGCTCCTCTCAATGTGGAGGAGCAGCAGATCTACTCTGAGCCCCTGCCGGATGACTGAGCTTCTCACTCTACCTCTAAGGGAGAGCCCAGACACCCTGTGGAGAATATTCATTTCAACCGCTTGTATCCACGATCTCATCCTTTCAGTCACTACCCAAAGCTCGTGACCATAGATTGGGGTGTAGATCGACTGGTAAATCAAGAGCTTCGCCTTCTGACTCAGCTCTCTCTTCACCACAACAGACCGGTACAACGCCCGCATCACTGCAGATGCAGCACCAACCCACTTATCGATGTCCTGCTCCATCTTTCCTTTAATCGTGGCAGGACCTCGTTCCTGACCTGGAGAAGGCATTCTACCCTTTTCCGACTCAAGACCATGGTCTCAGATTTGGCCTGATAAAGCCAACAGGACCACATCATCTGCAAAAGGCAGAGACCTGATCCTTAGACCACCAAAACAGAGCTCCTTAACACCTTGGCTGCTCCTAGAAATCCTCTCCACAAATGTTATGAACAGAATTGATGACAAAGGGCAGCTTTGGTGGAGTCCAACTCTCACCAGATATGAGACCGACTTAAGGCTACTTCACACTGAAAGCATCAGCGGCGCGGAACGGCAGCAGAACGTCGCCGCTTCAAATAGAATCCATTATAGTCTATGGGGGTGTCACAAACCAGCCGCGACGCGGCAATTTCCAGATGCGTCCCAGAAGCGGAACGCCACGCCACTAAAGATAGGATAGAGTTCTATTTTTGCCACGTGCCACTTCTGGGATGCGTCAATTTCCGCAGTTAACATAGGGCTAGACAGGAAATCACACTCGGTTTCAGTGTAAAATGCCAGGTAATTTTCAAAATAAAAGTCTGTTACAGCAATGCGATTTCATATCTATGTAGATTACATCTATTCGTTCGAGAAGTGCAGCGGTGTGTTTTTCATGGCTTTAATCCTGGCAGTGGTGAGTAAAAACATTAAATATGACATCAAACAGCGATATCAAACGTCATTTACTTCTTTTTGGTTTAATGGCGGATGGCATAAACAAACCGTGACCTTTGAAGTCTCGAGGGATCTTGTGATCTCGCGAGTCGAGCGAGGAGCGCGGCGGTGAATTCGCTTCGCTGCTGACTCTCCCGGTGTGCACTGCAGTGCCACGATTGTCGCAAGTAAACCGTTCCGCTGCCGTTCCACGCCGCTGATGCTTTCAGTGTGAAGTAGGGGTTACTGCCGACAATTCAGACCACGCTCTGGCACTGGTCTTACAGGAGCCTGTATCAAGTGGCCTGCTACCACATACTCCCGGAGTACCCCCCACAGGGCCCCCCGAGGGACATGGAAAATGGTAAACAGTCTGTATTTATATAGCACCTTCTAGGGTTCTACAACTACCCAAGGTACTTTACAACTAACCAGTCATTCACCCATTCACACACATTCACCCGCTGGTGATGATGAGCTACAATACATTGTAGCCACAGCTGCCCTGGGGCATGCTGACAGAAGTGAGGCTGCTGTTTGCTGACCCCACCGGTTCCTCTGACCACCACAAGCAAGCAAGTGGTCTTGCCCAAGGACACAATGACTGCGATGGATGGGATGCAAACCTGCAACCCTCCGGTTAAAGGGCTGGTACTTCATTCTTCTGTCACCATTGCTGCACATGGTCCAGCGCCTTCTCCAAGTCAACAAAACACATGTAGATTGATTAAGCAAACTCCCACGCACCCTCCAGGACCCCCCTAAGGGTACAGAGCTGGTTCAGTGTTCCACGGCCAGGACAAAAACCACATTGCTCCTCTTGAATGAATTTGACTGTCAAACAAAACCTCCTCTCCAGAATCTATGAATAGACTTTACCAGGGAGGCTCAGGAGTAGGATCCCCCTGTAGGTCGAACACACCCTGAGGTCCCCCCTATTGAGTAGGGGAACCACCACTCTGGTCTGCTAATCCAGCAGAACTGCCCCCGATGTCCACGCAATATTGCAAAGCTGCATCAACAAACTCAGCCCCACAACATCAAGAACCTTAAGGAACTCTGGGCTGCTCTCATCCACCCCTGGGGCCTTGCCACCTCAGTGACCTCAGCACCAGAGATTGGAGTGCCCAACTCAAAGAGATTGAGGAGGTCTCATAATACTCCACCAACCAATCCACAATGTCCCAAGTTGAGGTCAGCAGCACACAGTTCCCACTATAAACTGTGTTGTTAATTCACCCTCCTAAGATGCTGCCTGGTGGACCAGAATCCCCTTGAAGCCGTATGGAAGTCTTTCTCCGTGAACTCACTGAACTCCTCCCACACCTGGGTTTTTGGGTCCGTAACCACATGAGCCAGATTCTGCTTGTACTGCTAGTACCCATCAGCTGCCTCTGAAGTCATACAGGCCAAAAATCTATTCCTACATAATTTATTTATAAAATATGTTTATATTTTTTAATCAGATTAGCAATTTATTTGATTTTTTTCTAGAGGGAGGGGTGTCATTTATGTTCAGTGCATGCATCAATAATATATAAGGACTAAAATCCCAAACAGAATGCATAAAAAACTAGATCACAGTTCAAGTATTTGTCCAATGTTATGTATTTAAAATGTTCAACATACAGTAAGAAAAACCACAGCAATGGTTTAAAAATAATCTATAATTCATTCAAAATCTTTAAATCTCCCCCAAAACATTAAACACACATTTTTACACCAGTTTTGTTCCTCTGAAACTTCCCAGGTTCTTGGGTTAGAGCATTACAACTCTGAAGATGTTTGTGCTCCTAAGCTGCACTTTGAAGTGAGAAAGAGGGTGAGAGGCTGGCACGTCTCTGGAAAATGCAGTTTAATGATTGTTAGTTCAGAAATATGACATCTGAATAATAAAAGAACTGCTTCTGCCTCAACCAGCGCTCATTATGGACCACCGAGCGGAGAAATGTGATGTTCACAGAGATTAAAAAGTTACAGATTAACATGACAACTAACACAGTTTGAGGTTTTTTGTGTTGATTAGCTCAAAAGTTAAATAAATACAACAAGTACAAGGCCACTGACACTGTATGGAGCTGCTAATTAGGTTGCTGAGGTTACGTTGAAAGCATAAAAGTTGCAGCGAGTGAGTGGTAGTGAGTATTTTTCTCTGAGGAAACCTTTAGCGGCTGCTACTATAATGAAAGGGTTTGTGAAAGTCGTACAGTGGGATATAAAAAAACCCTTCAACACTAAAGTCTTTCAAATTAAAAGAGCCGTAGTGAGGATCGAGTACTCAAACACCTTAAAAGCTTAAAGCACCGTGTCAACATTTGGTTCGTGTCTTAGAAATAAATCTGTTTAGGATGTGGCATCATTATGTTTCATTGTGTAGCCCAAAAATCTGAAGTTTGTTTAGCTACAGCTCAGGAAACACCGGTTTTGTTGAGGAGAGCTATATTTTGTAGAAGTTAAAGAATAAGTGTGGTCATTGTTTGGAGAATGAAAACCCTTGTTCTCTTGTTTAATTGCACTTGCTGAGATAAAAGATGCTTTCATTACCATTGGGATACAGATGTGAAGGCTGGTAGATTAGTTTAGCAAAGCTCTCTCTCAAAAATAAAGGCTGTAAAGGGATTAGCTTGTTTGTGTTACATGTAGTTGGGCGAGGTTATCACTCTACCTGTGGAGCCCCGTGATGTCATTCAGGCAGAAAAGGGTTTGGGATCATCTTCCTGATATGTGGATGGCAAGCAGGGTGAAGTGTCTTGCCCAAGGACACAATGACTGTGACAGACTGAGTGAGATGCAAACCTGCAACCGTCTGGTTATGGGGCGGGCCCTTAACTCCTCTGCCACAGTCGCCCCCAGACAAAAGTCACTTTGACCTAACATGCATGCTTTGGCCTGTGGGAGGAAACCAGAGTACTCAGAGAAAATCCACTCATGCACGGGGAGGACATAGAAATTCTCTCCGGAATAGCCCCAAAGGAGCTTTGAACCTTTAGAATTGGACATTCTCCTTAGATCATTATTTCCTTGTTGGTTCACATTTACTGTAATTTGTTTGCACTTTCTTATCTTTACAAAAATCTTGCAGTATTTGCATATTGATGCTTGAAAAAAAAAAAAATCCTGATTTTGTGCAGGTGAGTAGGCGGGACTTTCAGTCCCACATCCGCTCAAAGTGCACAGGCATGGTTCCAAAAACACAACATGGCTGCACCTGTAAAGGGGATCTCATAGCTTCACTATAGAGATATGTTGTCTATCCTTGACTACAACTGCTGTCTACGTACGGTCAATCAGCCATAAGCATATCCTCAACTGTCTAAACCAAACAATAAGAGATGTACAACTAGCATTACAATCATTGGTGGGATCTATACAGTCATCTAGGTATTACAAAGCACCTTTTCATTTCATTTTCTTCTCACCTCTTTTCCATCAGACAGCTGCCCTGGCCTGGTAAACCTAACACAGCCCGTGCTTCACAATGTAATGAACCACCGACCGACACGGTCTTCAGAGTAAACAACCAATGACTTTTATGTAAATAACTTTCTAATGTAAAAGTGCAGCTTGAAGGTTCACTAAAGGTATTTTTATAGATTGCTATGAAACCTTTGAGATTGTTGTTTGAAGGCACACCTGGCAGTTTTGGCTTGCTTTAGCACCCCCTAGTGTCTGTTAGTGAAACCAAAAGTGAAACTTATCTCCTCGCTGTGCGTTCGTCTTTTTAACACCTTAATCTAACTGCTGAAATGTCTCCTCAGCCTTCATTAGTGTCTACAGGAGCGGTTCATCACTAAATCAAACAAATCAGCTGTGTTCATGATCTAAAACATGCAGGAAACATGTTGGAAGCAGACTGCAGCACCAGGCATGTCAGCTCCACATTACGAACCCCAACAGAGACCAGACCGGCACTCTGAAGGTGCAAGCGTGGTATTCTGGCGACAGAGGGTGGTGGGGGTCTGAGTGACATTTCATTAACCCTGTAAAGGGTCATTTTAGCACATACTGGATCAAGGAAATTATTTGAAAATATGAAAAGTTGCATAGTATGGGTTAAAGATGACATAAGTCCACAGTGGCTAGGTCTGACTAGCTGTTAGCTCAACTCATCACTTAAAACTTCCCTCTGATTCTCCAGACTAATCAGCTCTAAAGCCTCTTTCACACCAAATGTGGAACGAATGCGGTCCGTTTTTTGTACGGCTTCTGCATAGATAAAAAATCCTTGAGTCAAATTGGAGCATTCACACTAGCTGGGTGTGGTGCAGATCCAGATGAGGAGCTCCAGACAGTTTTCGGAAGGAGTCTATTGTTTCCGGACACCACATGTGAATTGTCATGAAGTTAAAGACATTACATGAGCTAGACAGGAAGTGAGTCATGTTTCAGCGAGGTACAGACACTATATTTCAAAATAAAACTCGCATTGCGTTATTTTTGACAGTGATATCAGTTCACAGTGTATGATAGTTCACCTTATTTACAGGTATATCTTTAAAGGTCCCATGTGGGATATTCATCGAAATCATGGTAAAAATTGCGACTCTTTAGCGCCATGCAGTTCAGAGTAAGTATTGCAGCTACGGCGGCCCACTAAAAAAGGCAACAACTCCAGCGTTCACTCCAGCTATCTGGTTCGTTTTTTTTATAAAAAGCAAGAGATTGATTTATTTCCAAACTCTCTAGCCTAACCCACACAAAGCATATAACTACTCCACCAGTTAAAAACATTTTTTAATGACTGTTCAGTCTTAATGCATAATGCCAGGCGTACCCCCATCCCCCGACGAGACGACGCGCACACCCCACCCCCGACGAGGCGACACGCACCCCCACCCCCCTCAGTCAACAACCATCACGGCTGTAAACATTTCTAGGGGAAACACTGCTGTTAGCTGTTATATCAACCTACCAGTCCTGAAGGAAGCTAGCATAGCTGCCTGTCACCGATTCACACACGGAGGAGGTAAGGCATCAGCTGTGGCATCCGGTGTCATATGGATCAGAGCAGCGGAGTAAACAAGCGTCTGCCGGTTAGCCATCAGCTGATCGTGGCACATGGTGTGAGCTGCAGTGAAGATCAAGATGAAGCTAACATCAACCACTGGCTGTTTAGCGATCGGATAGCCGATGAGGTTTGGCTGGAGCTGGGGACACGCTGTGGAAATAAAGTAACTAATGCTAACGTAGCCACCGACTAGCGGACGACCGCTGAAGCGTGTTGGGAGACACACGGCAGGCTGCGGTAAGAGAGGAGACTTTAATAGAAGGAACTTTCTTGAAGAAGGACTTTGGAACTGATACTTTGGGACCGGATTGGGAGCTTTATTATGAAGAAAAGAAATGATCAGTTGAGGTGAGTCAGGAACAACACTTGGAGGCTGGTGTCTAGCTGTTGCGGGCGGGGTTCTCATCATATGCGGCTGCTGAGTGTTGGAAATCAATAAGACCTGACATATTTGATGTGTCTTTTGATTTCATTGTTTGTTATTCAAACTAACAAAGTACAGCAACGATGTAGCAGTTAGTCTCGTCTCTTCTTAGTTGCATTGTCAGACGCCATGCTTCCACGGCGCACTGCTGCCCTCTGCTGTTTCTTTCAGGTTACAGTCATAGTGCAAACGCGTAACTCAGAGCTCGTATGTCCCTAAATAGCTACTGTATTTCAAGATGGAGGATGACCATGGAGCGTCGACCACAATTTATGTATTAAAAATGTAAAATTTGAAGCTGAGAGGAATATTTATAATTGATGTTGTTGAGAAATGTTAATGAAAAAGGACAAGTTTGTGCACTGGATGCACAGAATTTGGTAGTAAACAGGTAAAAATATTACACACTGGGGCTTTAAACACCTTATAACAAATTTCTAATCAGTTGGTGCTCTTGTGGGTTCTGATATCTGGACACGTTCAGCACATGAACCACAGTCAGTGTGAATGGCAGTCCGCCCAAAAGCTGTACGTTAACCGGTCCGCCTCCGTACCTGCATTCTATGTGAAACAGGCTTGACTGCATCTCCTGCAGGTATGATGCTGACTGCTGATGACTCCATGGAACACCAAGATAGATTGTTTCTTTTAAATAGTGACCACTGAGTAAATTCATAATCATGTCTCTGATTAATAATATTAGGTAGTTAAAGCTCTATGGTGAAATCTTCAAATTTTATGTAATTTTTATTTTGAGACACATTTTAGTGTTGAACTCCTCCTCAGCTTTCCCTCAAGTCTCTGCTTATTCTCTCTGATGTTTCTGACTCGTTGCCAAATAACCCAAATAGCTTTGAATGTTTCCACATGTTTCTGGTTTGTTCAGTTTTGTTTGATGGGTGAAAGCTTTCCAAGTGCATTTTTAGTCTGTCCCAACTGTTCTGAAAAATGTGACATAAGAGTCCAAATAATTCCATTTTTATGCTTTTATTTACATTTTTCTGGAGTCCTAAATAGTTGTGAATCAAAACTGTTCATTTTCAAAATGATGTTGTATTATGATGCATTTGTATAGAGATTATTGAGCTAACATTACTTTTATTCATTCTAGAATCATTATAGAACACCGCCTACACCGCATACCTATAAAAGTCTAATTAGGATGAGAATGAAATAAATAATTTTGCAATATATACTCATAATAATTACACATTTTCAATTGACAGTCACGTGAACAAAACAACAGACAGTGCGTGTGTGTGGGGGTGTGTGTGTGCAATTTTCTGACAATTTTCTACATAGAAACTAAAATAAAGGGATGCATGCTTTTGAAACTCACATTATTTTTCTGCAAGTGTGTTTTGCCCTCGTTCTGCCACATTTGCTTGCTCCAACTTTTTGATAACAAACCAGAGTTTAGCCTTCACAGAAGAAGTGCCGGCATTAGAAAGTCAAGACAGAATAAGAGGATGCTTGCACAGCAGAAATAAGTTTAACATTCATGTTATCTATTGGGCCTATCTTTTTTATAAAATCAAACAAACCATCTAAATGAAGTAAAATGACAAACCAAGCAGGAAGTTAAACATTAGATAAAAACGTTTTTGGGTGCAAAATCATTTTAAATCATAAAACTGATCAGGAAAACACTAAAGTGACACCAAAATCAACACTTTCCGTTTCTAACGGTATCATTTCCACCTATGGATCAAAACAAACAGATTCTAATTCACAGACGTGTTTCTCCACTCAGGTTTAGCTCCTGTTTCTTTAAAAGCCACTTTGCACACGTGCAGCAGAGTGTTTAAAAAAGGTCTGTAATGTTGGTGATTATTAAAATATATTCAGAACTATATTCAGCCCATAAATCACAGCTCACACGGCACACTGTGTTACATTTGCTCTTTAAATACCACCACCTTTGTAATAAAAGGTCTGATATAATGAATCCAGGCCCTATACTCTTATACAGTGTCAGATTAAAACCAGAATTGGTGGTGCTGAGGGCCCTGAGTGCATCGCGTGGTCACTCCAATATTTCTTTGACGAGCACGCACTGATTGATCCTGACACGATAACTCGATTGGAGCGCTGATCAGAGTGTAAAGCAGCAGACTGAACCTAAAGAGAATCCATTTAGAAATACTCTTGCATATTTCAACAAAGTGATGATGAGGCATTATGTGAGTCTGCATACCAATCTCCATGACCAGACAAGCCACTTTCATCTGTATGTAAATGCTGAGTATGTAAATAAGCCGTACAGCACTGGAGGAGCTGATAGCTGTTGGGCTTGGATTTATCACTCGCCCACTATTTGATCCACTGATCTCGTGGCATACACTCTGCATCCGATATCTTTTACAACACATCAACTTTGAAGATGGGACACAGTCCCATAATAGGCAATATTTCCCCCCTCTTTTTTTATTCATTCACTCAGGCGGGGTCAGAGCTTTGCAGGCTGTTAGATTGGATGAAAGTGGAGCCAAGCAGAGCAAATGCTTTCTAACAACAATGAAATCGAGGTGATGTGTTTTCTCACGTATCTCCTCATTCCCTAATGTGGTGATGCTGCATTCATTTGGAGTAACTTTAATCTTGTTCTGGAAAATTCCATTAATCTGCACCGTTGCCCGCAATACAAAGAAGATAAAAATGCTGAGCAGTGGGGAAAAGAAAAAAAAAAACACATACAGATGCCATATTTTACATTGTCGCACTACAGCGCGTTAGGCTGGCCCAAGTGCAGAACATGCTAGTGTGTTTCTCCTGCATTATGCAGCACATTCAGGGTAAATTAATGAAAAAGCCTGCACCCTCCAGCGAGGAATGTGTGCTACTGGTTGTCAAAGAAATCAAATCAAATGGGAAGACAGCCATTTTGTCCTTGCTGTATAGATTATTTATCAATCTGACTGTACACAGTGATGCACGGCTGCTTTTACAGTCAGTGCACATACACAGCAGCCCCACATCAACCTACCAGCTGGATATTATCTGTTTTTCAGCTCAGCGTTTAGTGACCACAGAAACATTCGAGCTGACAGCATCTGTCGCCAAAAGATTTATAGATATGAGCCCGACTTTCAACGCATTAATGTCTTTTCGTGGCAAATTTTAGGTGCAAATGAACATCTTTTAACTTTAAAAATACGATGTAATAAATCTGTGATAAATGACTGCCCATAAAATGTTAATCAATCATTCAGCTCACGCCCCCATAACACCTCTTTAAGTCTCTGCCTGCTAATGTGAAACCGCCTCAGCTAACAAAGTGGATGGAGGGACTGCAGAAGGGTTTGGTATGTGTTAAATTCTGCAGAAAAACAGCAGATCTTTTCTTTCACCAGATTTTGCCTTCAACGGGGTTCTTAATCTCCACCAGAGGACAGTTTACCCATTTCCGCCCCTCGCTCTTGTTCCACCATTTCGCAGTCATTTGCATAGGCAGAAAGAAGCTTGTACAGAGCACATTTCAGTGCCTGGTTCCTCTCATTAAGTCACCTGTCACTTCAGGACCATTATACCAGCTTCGCATTAGCATTCCCTCTCCTCCCCAGTGAAGCACCTGTGGTTGAAGGGAGGGCGGGTGGCGAGGGGGGACAGCATGAGTCTACAGGCGAATGGCAGCCTACACATCTCGCATTAGCCACTTGTGTTTTACACCGTAGTTCGTCGAGCTGCTCGTAATGGATTGCTGATTTTCATAATGTGCACAATATACACAATGCCAAGTGGTGTAATGTATTCCTCTGAACATGAAAATTACGCCCATTGCACTACATAATCAAACACACCAAATGTTCGCACTGGCTGTCGTGCTCCACAGAAAGAAAGAGGGGAAAAAAAGAGTGAAAAATCTCTGCTTTGCCTGCCAGGGGCATCGTAACTTATCCAATCACACGAGAACTAAATCAAGAATGCATTTGTTATCTCTCGGGTACAGAAACAGTAAAAGGCCCTCCAGATTGTTCCTGTACATTTCAATTACTTTTGACATGGAGCGAAGAGTTTGGACTTCAAACAGCTTCCGCATTTGCACGGAACCATGAAGTTAGTGCTTTGCATTGTGTGCATTGATTGCCACGGGGCTGAGGTGTCAACACTGCGAGCGTGATAATGGTGATACTTGTGGTGCTTTATGGGCCCTACAGTGACCCTTGTGTGTGTTAACCTTGCTTCCTCTGTCTTATAAATCCATTCCTGAGAGGTTTATGGGGCTCACTTGTCAGGCTCTTCCAGCTGGATTTGGTGGGTGGAGCTGCACCACAGACAGGTTGGTGATAAATTCGGCGTCTGATGAGTGACGACAACATGCAGCCGCGTATTGTGGCACCAAAGGACAATGCATTCAGTAAATATCGTAAAACCAGTTATTCCTCGCTACATTATCCTCACATTGTAAAAATTGTATGCTAATTTACGATGACGTTTAAACAGTATTCCACTGCATTGTTGTCAAACCATTAATTTTAATGCGCTCTTCGAGGTAAAAAAGCATCTTGAGGAATGGCATCATTTTGGATATCACAATAAATATTTTATACTTTTGAGCGATTTACATGGATGGACGGAAGTTGTGGGGTCATGATGTATTAAGATGCTATGGTATGCAGTCTTCTAATGGGATAGTGCCTAGAACAGAGCTGGTACTTAGAAGATGAAGCCCTGCTTCTGTACAAAAAAAAAATTTTTTTTTTTTTAACCAATCTTGGCTAAATTTAGTCGACTTTAATCCAAAATGAATTTTCAATCTTTAAAATATGTCATTGGGGACTGTCAAATGTCCTCCAGACAAGTAAATGGTAAATGGCCTGTATTTGACATAGCACCTTCTAGAGTTCTAGAACCCCCCAAGGCGCTTTACAACACAATCAATAATACACCCACGCACACATTCACATGCTGATGGTGATGAGCTACAATGTAGCCACAGCTGCCCTGGGGTGCACTGACAGAAGCGAGGCTGCAGAGCACAGGCCCCACTGGTCCCTCCGACCACCACCAGCAGCCAATGTGAGTTAAGTGTTTTGCCCAAGGACACAACAGCAGCATTCTCTGCCGGGAGCCGAAATTGATCCTGCAACTCTGACAACCTGCTCTACCTCCTGAGCAAGAGAATAGCTCCTGAGCAGAATAATCAACCTAAGGGAACGTATGTTTCAGTTTTTGTTGGTAAGTGACATAATACCATGGATGTTTAATGCTATTCTGCTTAAATTACAATCAGAAAGAGATGCAGCACTGTTTTTGTAAAATTCACGTTTCATCTCCACTGCTGAATATGGATTCACTGATAGTCGCTGCTAGCTGGTTGGATCTTGTGAGTGTTCTGACTTTCCCTCACAGTCCAAAGCAATGGCTGTTGGTTTAAGTACTGCTCTAGCCACAGGTATTACTATTAGCTTTCTCATTTTCTCTCTGGTTTTAGTGTTATATCTGATGACCTGTGCAAAATCTCAGCCAAAGACAGCTGGAGTCAGCTCCAGAACCCAGTTAGTACAATTATCAGTAATAGTAGTTGAAGTTTTGTAGTAGTGACACGGCAGCAATGTGTAATAGTGAAGAAGTCAATGAAACAGAGTCTTCAATTGTGGCCAAACGTTTAGAGAACGACTCAAGTTCTGGTTCTTAATGGTTTCTGTGTTCTTAGATATTTGAAACAATGGCTTCTCCATTCACATCAGCTTCAGTAAGAAAAAATGCCAGCATTACTCATATTTTTAATACATTTGCAGTGGTCTTTAGTAGGCATGAATGCCTTCTAAGGTGTTTTCTGGGAAAACAAAGCTCCGGTGTGCCTGTTTGAGGACATAGAAGTCAGCTGTGGCAGAACACAGCAGGATTTGGAGTTTTAGTTCCTGATATTTGGACAGCTCACCTCTGATTGGCTAACAGCAACACGACTCTACCACTGACTCTGTTTGCTCTGCAGCGTTGATGTTTTATCTCCACAAATAACACAAGCCTGGAGGGGTTCTGCTGTGTGGTGGAGCTGCTAATGCTAACAGATAGCTTCTACTAGTCCAGATGTTTTTGGCTGTTTCCTGGACGCTAAACCAACAACAGCCTTCCCTGTCGTGAGTCAAGATGGGTGAGACCATGAATGTTAAGTGGCAGTGTGACGTAGATCTGTCAGGCTTTTCAAATCTGCTGAATTGGGCAGAGTAGACTAACTTCGATTGCTAGCCAAAAATGAAGTAATGGACTATGTGAATGAACTCAGTGATATTTGGGCAGGAGTAAATTTTCTGTTTTGTCAGCTAGCTCAGGCTCAGGTCACACACCTTCTTGCAGGTCTAGCCACACTCCCACCTGCCAGCTAAAAGAGAGACTTGTAGTTATTTGTATCTGGTCACTCTTTATTGAATTTTATCATCATAATATCTGAGGAAGGAAACTGTAGGAAAAAGCATACATTATTCTTAAAGCCTTTGGCCACTGCTACAGATTCAGATTGGTTTTCATGCTCTTTTTCACAGAAATGTATTGTGTAATTTGGTGCGATATGAAAAATGTTCCAACAGATATGAAAAGATATGAAACAGATGATAGGAGGACCTGCTCGAAAATGAGATGTCACATCTCAAGCAGTTTTATCCTCCTGAAAAATATAAGTTAAATAAAAAAATATTCACCAGTCCAACAAACAATGATGGGCAATATATTCACAGCATTCTAATTAACAAAAGCAGACCATGAGAGATTGTTGTTTTCCTAATTTCATTGACTATTTAGTGCGTCAATCAACAACAAACTGCACAGCCATTGGTTCAAGCTGCACACATGAGAATAGGGGGTGGAACTTTTGACCAATCAGCCAATAGTTAAGTAAGGGGGTAACCCTTCACCTGGTGGATTAGTATAAGGTGTCGATCAAAAGTTTGAAGCCAATATGAGGAGGCTAATGGAAGTTATGGTGAGAAAAAGATGCATCTGAAGGAAATTTTTAAAATTTCCAGCAGTACATTTTGGATTGCTGATGTAAAGCTTGTTGTGGAATAATTATTTTATTTGACCCTTGTGGACATAAAAGAACCATTTTTGTTGAGATGTTTTTATTCTGGTAATGTTGGGAAGCTTTAAACTGTGAGTAAAGCCTAATTTATGCTTCTCCATCAGCTCCACGAGGGACAGATGCACACGCATTGACTGAGACGTTTGGCCTTCAGACTTCTCTGTCACCTGGAGAGTGTTGCAAAGCAATTAGCCTTTCGCCGGCCCCGCCCCCAGAATGGCTATTGTCCAATCACACATCATAGCAACCGTTACTATCCGACAGCTCCAAACAAAATGATGAAGCTAAGCCTAATTTACTACTAAGCATTAGCCTCAATAGTAGTCGTGTCTCCTTCGTTTCCCTTCAGAACCTCCTCATCGAGCTCAACCAGCAAGCCAGCAAGCATGAGTGTTCCCCCCGCCCGCGGCTGGGCGGAGGTCCGCCTCCCAGACTATCCAAGACCCTTTATAAGACACACCGTGCCGGCAAATCAGCGTAATATTACCTCAACCGTGTCTAATAAACGCACATTAAGCCTTGGCGCAACAGCGGGTGGTGTCATGATCACGTGATGAATTAATGCCGAGCTCCGGCCGGGAACTATATTGAAAATAAAAGTAAACACGGGCTTAAGTTTCTTTTTGTTAACAGAAGCAGCTGAGATGATAGCGATGCAGAGCGCCGGGAGCTTTTCTCCGTTAGAGCTGCCTGCAGCTCACAGGGACACCGCATCGCCGCCTCTGCTCCTCGGTTCCACGCGTCCCCGGACGCCGGACCTTCTCCCAAACTCCCAACTCCTTGTTCCCTGCTACTCTTCGCTCAGCAGAGCCGACACTAATATATCCCTCCACTGCATACTGTAACCCTTTTGCCTCGATCTGGATGTTACTGAGGAGAAATTGCTCCAAAAAATGTCGCTGACACGCATCTGTCTACTTCTTTCCATCGTGGAAATCTGCGGAGCTGCAGTGTTTGATTCACTTATTGTCAGAGTTGGCAACAGTAACTAAGGGGGGCGGGGCTCGGCGAAAGGTCAATTCCCCGCCAGGACAACAGAGGGCGTAGCACTTTTCTGGGGTATCCTGTCATGTATCTGGTCCAAGATAGTGCATTTACTACAGTGTTTAAATTGTGTTTTTTGTATTTCAGAGACTTTTTAACACGGACAAATTTGTCCCTCATCCTCCTCCATCTCTTCATGTGCTTGCCACCTCTAAACCCACGTTTCCCGTCATTTCCGTCCATAAATAAAACTTTATACTTCTCCAGTCACGGAACGCGAGGTATTCTTCAAGCTGCTCCGTGTCTGCCACTAAATATCTTTGGCTCTCTTAATTTTTTTATTTTTTGGGAGGGGGGAAATGGTGGTACTGTTGACAAATTTAAAGGAAGCAGCATCCTGGCCAATCACAAGCTTGCGCTGTCCGTCTTGTTTGATGGATGTTTAGAAAGTTGGGCTCGACTCCGTCTGTCCTTGCAAACCTGTTGGAGAGCCCTCGCAACAACGAATCACGGTGTTGCGTGTCTCCGTACCGACGCAGACGGAGAAGCATAAAATTAGGCTTTAGACATTATTTTGGACTTGGTTTGATAAGTGTTTACTGTGTCTACAGTTATGCTTGTATCCTTCGTTGGCATATCTACGGAATCACAATACTCATAGCCTTCTAATCTTGTATAATATGTACAGTATATGTACATAGAAGGATTACTACAAAAAAGATGCTGATTTAACCTGGAAGTACATAAGGTCCCATCTGCGTTGACAAATTCAAAAGCTTAAAGTAATTTTGCTCATAATAAAAACGATCGCCCAACCTTAGTAGCGTTTGTCTTGTGTTTTTCAATTTACGAGATTAAAAGTCATTGGCATTTCTTAAATTAAATGGTGTTTCTTAAAATGATGTCTCTAAATTCAAAATCTACGTCAGAAAGTATTCCTGAACCACAATCCTCTTATAGTTTAGCTGATGTCAGTCACTGTGAATTTACTGTGAATTTTTTACAGTGTAAGCAGCTGTGAGTAAAATAAGGGTCGGGAGTAGGTGGTGTGTGTGTGTGTGTGTGTGTGCGTGTGTGTGTGTGTGTTTGAAACGAGTATGTTCTTGTCAGAAGCAGAGGCTCATCGTGTCTATCAACAGTCATGTTTGTGTGGTTGCAGAGGAACAACTGTGTCACTGTTCCAGAATAAACCCTGTCCTCCCAGTCCTCATCCCTTGTGGGTTGCGCTTGACTTCCACCGTTTTCACAGCTGCTCTCAGCAGTGCACTCCATTACACCTTAAATCACTTAAAAGATCTGAAGCACCAAAAACTCCCTCTGCAGCTAATTCACCCTGACCGTGTGGATCATCTGGAGAAAATAAGAGTGTGAAAACACTGAAAATATCTGATTCCTATCTAATAAAGACTTATGTTATCTTTAAATTAGAATCTATTTCTGCCTTAAATAGACACTATTAAATCAACTCACATAATGATGCTTTAGCACAGTTTTCAGAGATGCTGCAGAGCAAAACACCACACAGATAAAAAAAATCTCTCATTCACCACCCAGTCAACCACTTCTGGAAAATCTACGCAGATCCGCTCCGACTGAGGCAGATTCCTCTTTGTTGGGTATCCAAAAGCAGCCACAGAGATTAGGCTCGATAAATGAGGAGGGATAAGTGGGTCTTGTCCTGTGTTTGGTGGCACAGAGCAGAAGACACACAGAGGCATGACACGCAGCTGCACAGAGCTATTGATTCTCCACCGGTCTCCAGGCACCCTTCCCCTTCATTCAGGCTGCCTGCCAAGTGCCTCAGAACAGGAGCCCCTGCTCTCCCAATGTCTGCACGTCTGCTTAAGCACAATCAATGGGCCATCAGCATGGGAGAATGCCTGTCTTTACTTCCACAGGGTGTGAGTATGGGAAATTGAAAATATAGGTTAGAAGGAAGGCATCGTGTTTCCACGGAGGCATAAAAGCATCATTGACTATCAGAATAAAATCAAATGCTTTGCCTTGAAGTGCAGGTTTTGGCCATTAGCTGCCCCGTTGGCTTTTGGGGAAGCTTATTTACCCCTAAATGAAAAGACCGATTCATTCGTATCCGTATAAATAACTATTTATCGGATGCAGATCAATTTTTCTGCATGCTGAGCTCTGAAACAAACCATTACTCCCGATCAGGCGAGCTGTCGAAGGTTGCAGCAGGAGAGGGGTACAAATATATTTTCCAGACAATGATGAGCATGATTCAGCTCTACAGGTAGTCATGAGATATGCTTTTCTAAAAGCAGACCTTGGGACGATGATGGATCATGAGAAAGGGACAATTTTGCTCCTGGGTGATCAGTATTCAGCCTCTCCACCGGTGGTCCACTATGCAGCATTCTGCACCACTGGAAGGCTTGAGTTCATGTTGCAGATCTGTCAGCCAGCTGTCACAGCTCACAATGAAGAGACAGAGATGTCCCCATTACCAAGGACATTTCAGTTTTGTTCTCGCACACAAAACATCTTTTTCAAATCCATCTCGAGCAACACAAAAGGGGGACTCGGATTCTTAATCCAGCAATATCTTTGCAAAAAAAAAGATAAATAATGTAGCTTCTTGCAGCAACTCTCACATCACATCTTCAGATCTAAATGGGAAGCATGTCCACGCACTTGAGATGGCAGCTTCAAATTGACTAATTACATGCTCACTGGTCATTTCCAGGGTGAGTTTGACTGGTATTAAGTGGGCACGGGGAAAAAAGAAAGATTTGTATGTGCCATTAAGAGGACAGAACATCCACTAACTCAATGTCACAACGAGAGCAGATCGAGAGAAAGCTGGCATGAACACCTTTTAATAACAGCAGAGATTATTAGAATAAAAACTACACACGCCGCCTGCAGAGCTGAGGGAGCCGAGCTGCGTCAATGCAGCTGTGAGGGCTGACAAAAATAAGAAAGGATGTTGTTTGTTTAGCGAGGATCAGTTAAACAAAAAAAAGAAGGTTACAACAAAAAGAAATTCACAGCATTTTGCTCCACAAATCTCACATCTTGTTCTTATCCTGCATACACCTGCAGAAAAGAAATAAGAAATTATGCGCACAAACATCCACTGGCAATTTGTTTTGCATGTTTGATTTCTGATGTTGAGACTTTGAAATGGAGCCATTATGTTGAGAAGAACTCATTTGTGTGTCATCATCAGTGTGAGGAGCAGGAGGAGGAGGGGGGTAGGAGGGGGGCTGCAGATTTACAGTTGCGGCAGTGAGGAGTCAACCTTAGAAATGTGAAGCAATTCAAGCAACATCATTTCAAAGAGAAACGTTCTTAGTGCTAAAAGTTTTCATTCATTTAGAAAAGCAACGTGTCCTGGGATCTGTGCTGGAGCAACTAATGGTGCTAAAAGCATAATAATAATAATAATAATAATAATAATAATAATAATAATAATAATAATAATAGTAATAATAATAATAATAATAATAATAATAATAATAATAATAGCAAAAGGCGCAGGAGAATGGTTGAGTGCGTTCATCAGTAAGGATGAATGTGGTGTAATAATTTTATGCTACATCAGCACAGAGCAGCTGATCATGAAATTAGCATTCACATATTTACCGTCCCTCTGAAGGGAGAATGAGCTGAGAGGATGGATGAGAGGCAGAGGGGAGGGAAGGTGTGAGAGCTGTGTGAGTTTGCGGACATTTACGGACTTGCGCCAGTATTCTTTTTTTTCTTGGCCTGCAAATGCGGCACGCGCTCTTCTGGCCATTTATGAGACTGTAACAAGAGATGCTATTTTTTTCTTTTCTGATAGACCTTGGACGGTTCAGTGTGTTAAACTTTACAACCAGCCCACAAAAGACCCTTGAAAACGTTCAGGGACGCGGATTGACCTTCAATATAATAAGGTGCAGGCTCATTGATGCGCACTGACGCTTCTGCTGCTCTCTGATTGGCTGAGAGGTGCTCGAGGCCGTTAAATTACCCAATCAATGCACACCTGTGGCAGTAATCAGTAGGGGGTAAAACAATTTGTGCACATTATGATAATTAAATTATATCGTCATCAAACACACATGTGAGGAGGTGATTTTTAGCTTTAAATAGGAGCTGGTGAAGCCACCTTACCCCAGTGTTGTCATGGTGACGATGGTGTACCAAAACGCAGCGGGGATGCTGGTAAACTTGGTGGCTGAGGAGCCTTTCTCTGCATAAAACATGACCGTGGCGAAGATGATGATGGCCATGGTGAGGGAGAAGAGGAGGAAGCCCAGCTCGGAGGCGCAGCTCTTCAAAGTGTAGCCCAGGATGCGCAGTCCCGCGGAGTGCCGGGAGAACTTGAAAATCCGAAAGACCCGGAAGACTCTGAGCGTGACGAAAGCCCCGCTCACCTGGTCATTGTCGGTCATCACCAGGCCGATGTAGTAGGGCATGATCGCCACCACGTCGATGACGCTCATCACGCTCTTCATGAACTTGCAGCGGCTCGGCGCGGCGATCAACCGGAGCAGGTACTCGACCGTGAAGATCATGACGCACGCCGTGTCCAAACAAAAGAAGGCCAGCGCGTAACGATCCCCGCAGGACACCTCCTTGGCTCTGTTGGGCAAAGTCCCGCACGGAACCGTCTCCACCACGTTGGCCATCACCGAGATGGCTATGAAGAATCCTGTCACATAGTAGAAGACCAGCGCCAAGGTGCTGGTGTGGGGGTTTTCAAAAGCCCGCCACAGGTACTCCCGGAACGTCAGATTCACTGGCGTGACGTCATTGTTCATGTCCATCTCCTCGTCATCCTGGAGCCTCTCCGCATTCTCGCGCCTCCGGTCCTTGTACTCCTCATAGCAGCAGTCCCCAATGATCTCGGGGATGATGCCGAAGAACGCGAGCTCCTCGTCGTACGCGGATATGCACTCCTGGCGCGGGTAGTGCAGCTTCCCCGTGCGGTAGAAATTCAGGATGTGCCTGAAGATGTCGGGGTCACGGTCGAAAAAGTACTCGTTCGTCTCCTCGTGGAAAAAGAAGTCCCTCTCCGTGCTCCCGAGCAAAGTGTCCGGGTAGCGCTCCAAAGTGGTCCGCCACGTCTGAAACTTGGTCCCGCTCACGTTGAGGATGATGAGTCCGTCCTGGGCTTTCCTCTTGTCTTGGGGAGGGATGGGCATCGGAGTGCTGGCCACGGGCATCCATCCTATGGCCGCCGCTCGGGCGAAGGGAAGCCATGCCGCTACACCTGCTGCCATGCTGACCTGTAGTGTTGAATACGACCCTTCTCCGCTTTTCACAGTGCTACGGCTCTGAGATCAATGGCATCTGCAGGAGGAGAAACGCACTGATCATTAGTAGCTTCTCAGTTTAACACAATGTGCTTTTAAAAAGAAACCCATCAATTGCGCATAGCTCTCACTCGAGCCTTTTCCCCACACAGTTGCAGTTCAGTTGTAGGAGACTACTTTGCGGCAGAATTTTAATCAGATTAAAATAATCAACATTTTTTCATTGGAAAAAAAAGACCCACCTTAAAGAATGCCGCTCATTAAACTGCATCCAGTGAGTTCAGTGTAATCCTCGGAGCAGATCACCAGCCATCTATTACTCACTGCAGCCAGACGTTAGAAGAAGAAAGAAGGAAAAACCCACGGCGTTGAAACGATGCATCAACAAGTTAAACAATTCAAACAGCGGACTCTGAGCAGAGAGCGGTCAGCTGTCCGTGCGTAATCCCTTCCTGTCTCTCGTCCTTAGGGCTCATGTGCAAAGGTTGTTGTATTTCCCCCCTTTTCTTCTCTTCTCTCCTCTCTCGTTGCAGCTACTCCTCAATAAACTCCTGTTCCTCTCGTCGACTGCAAGACCACCCTTCCCCCCTCCTCCCCTCTCCCTCCTCCCTCACCAGCAAGCTCCGACAGTGGAGAGATGAGAGAAAATCGCATGCAGAGAGAGAGAGAGAGAGAGGAGTGGTCCTATCTGCACCTAGAAATTCCCCTGCTGCCTCGTTGTGTGGGGAACTATTCAATGCGTAACGACGGTCTCGAGTAGGCGGTATCTCCAAAAAACGCTCAAGTTGACGCTCGTGTTTCCCACATGGCTCAACACCAGCTGCAGACATGCCGCCTTTCGCATAGAATCGAAGCAGTAAATCACGTTTTTGCAGAAGATTGGATTGAAATTGTTTTATAAAGACACATCCGGTCAAAGCAGAGGGAAAACATGTGCCTCCTTACAGATTTTGCTCTTGTTTTAGTCACATTTAAGTGTTTCAGATCAACAAGCAAATTTCAATATCGGACAAATAAGTTCTGAATACAGAAATTGTGATTTTTACTTATAAAAGTATTTTCCAAAATAGCTATGAAAAGCAGGTGCAGGTCAAAGACAGCTGTGACCTCTGGGAAGCATGGAGAATGCTGGCCGGTTTCAGGACCATGGACAGCTCCAGATCTCTCAGCACTTGAATCTGTTTCTGGGTAAATCTGAACAAATTCTAGCTAAAGATTTCAAATCCGTTTCACTCAGAATCATTCATCTAAACAAGGTTTTGTCACATTTCAGTGTTTTCACACCAGTAAACAAAATTAAAATGTTCTGTTTGTGTAAATGCAGAAATGTCTGAAGAGGAAAAAGCCACCCAAACCAACCTGGTGCTAATTGACCCCTAAACTTCATAACAGGTCATACCATCCTTGGAGGCAACAACTGTAATCAAGCATTTGTGATAATGAGTGTCTAACATCACCGTGAGGATATTTGTCCTACTTGTCTTTACAGAATTGTTTTAATTGGAGGGTTTTCTTACAGGGTCAACAGCCAGATTTTCTCCTTCAGGATTTTCAGAGAAAAGAATTGATGTTTTCATCAGGTTGGGTGCTAAAACAGCCCCAGACCATCACGCTTCTGCCACTATGAGGTTATTGTCCTGGAATGTAGTGTTAGTTTCCCACCATGTGTAAAGGGACAAGCACCTTCCAAAAATGTCCACTTTTCACAAATATGAGACGTGCCTTTGTGTTCTTCTGGGTCAACAGAGACTTGTTCTTGGTGCACAGCAAAATGAGCAGTGTTAATTCAACACTGAGCCAGAGAACATATGTGGTCCCACCCTGTGCAGTGTAAACGTTACACTGATCTCAGTGTTAAATATTCAGAGTCAGTTTTACACTCATTAGAGTTAAATTCAGTTATGGAGTAAACCTTCTACTCTCACAAAATACTTTGACTCTATAAGCTAAGTAACACTCATAGTGTTATTTAAATATGACACTGTTATTTTCAAGTGTTATTCTAACTCTATCTGTTAATGAAATTTTAAGGGAGTATTAATATTGTGGCAATTAATATAGGGGCGATGGTGGCAGAGGAGTTAAGTGGCCGCCCTGCAATCAGAAGGTCACAGGTTCACGGCCCGCTCAGTCTGTCGCTGCCGTGTGTCCTTGAGCAAGACACTTAACCCGCCTTGCCTGCTGGTGGTGGTTGGAGGGACAGGTGGCGCCAGTGTACGGCAGGCCCCGCCTCTGTCAGTGCGCCCCAGGGCAACTGTAGCTACAATGTAGCTCATCCCTACCAGCATGTGAATGTGTGGATGAATGTGTGGATGACTGATTGTGTTGTGAAGTGCTTTGGGGGGTTGTAGAACCCTAAGAAGGCACTATACAAATACAGGCCATTTATCATTTACCAAAGTGAAGTATTAACTAAGAACAACCCAACCCCCCCCCCCCCCCCACACACACACACACACACACATGTGTGCATTTATGGTTTATGAAACCACTATGACTTGGTGGTGGTTTATGGGGACACACATTTCCTCATAAACAGGCAATCTGTTGAACACAAAAACTATGTCAAAATGTTTTATTTTACCCATGGAAGATAATGCTCACTTAAAAAATAAGAAAAACCTATCAGAACATACATACATGCCACTATGACATTTTGAATGGTTTATGAGACCATGACAACATGGTGGTTTGTATCCCACACACACGAATTCTTTGCATCTGGTGAACACAAAAAGTATGTCAACATGTTCTATTTTACCCATGGAAGAAAAGCCTCACTTCAAAAATAAAATAAAAACTATCAAAAAATACACACAATCATCTGTGACATTCTAAGGGCGTTATGAGACCCTGGAGGTCTGCATACCACACACACGACGTGGTTTACGAAACCAATTTTAAATTGGCCATGAAAACCAAAAGAAAGTTTAAGTTGCTGAAATAACTAAATAAAATGATAATAGCAGTTACAAAGTCAGTATTAATCAGCTAACAACATTTAGATTTTACTTTTATAAAAATTTGCAGCACTTTAAAAGTCATGAATTACGAGACCACCAAAAATGGTCTCATAAACCAAATGGTCTCATAATGCGGGTGTGTAACCTGACAAATTGGGCTCGCAAAACATAAATGCACACACACACAGACACACACACAATAAACATGCACAAACACCCAAAAATAGGACAAACTAACTGAAAACATGACCACCCACAATGCACCTCGCCCACTGCAGCTTCCGAAGTGGGCGGGGTCATTACTTTTTACACTGTTTTGGAGGAATTTTTCATCAACACTGTATTATACAGTACTAATTACTCCAAAAGAGTGAATTTTCTTTAACAAATGGCAGGTTACACTACAAAGAGTCATTTTAAAAAAATCAGTTTTAACTCTGAATTTTAACACCAACACTGCAGGACTAAGGGAGGATTTTTTGAATTGACTCTGACAGAGTTCCCATACTCTGACACTGCTTACTTAACACTTGGGATTGTGCTGTGTGTGTTGCTTTTTGAAGTGTTAGCCTACTTCATGTTGTCAAACATGTTCTATTTGTTAATTCCTCATGGCTGAAGTTATTGGGCTTGGGCATGGCAATCGTGAAATTGAAATCAGCTTCCCAAATAATGGAGTTAATCATATCCAATCAGATTCTTTTAATCTGATACTGTTTGCTAACATTCAAGTCTGTCAAAAAAGCAAAAACATGAAAATTCTGTAAGAATGCAAATCCTTCTCCTTTTGTTCCTTTGTATGTAAACCCTTTAAATTGTGTGTTAAAACACATTATTCCTACGGAGCAGCACAGATCTTTTTCAGATCTGCAACAAATCATTGATCAATACTGTTTTCTCGAACTTCATTGTTCTCTAATATTGTTGAACAGCTTCAAAGGTCAGCATCATTGGATTTCACCACACTTCTGACATTTTCCAAAACAACTATAATCAATGAAAAGCGTGTGCTCCTCATACATAACAGTGCATGCTGAAGACAGCTGTGACCACTGGAAAGCATGGAGAATGTTGGTTTCCCCTCCAAATATTTATATATGTCCACACTGAACCTTGTGTCCTTTTGTTACCAGATAGATGGTTTCAGGACCACGGACAACACCAGAGCGCTCAGCACTACAGCAACAGTCTGTTTTGGGTAAATCTGAACTGATTCTGGCTAAATATTTGAATCATATTTCCCTCAGAATCAGTTTTCATCTAAGCAAGGTTTCTGAGTCATGCTTAAATGGACATGGAGCCACCGAGGCTTATGAAAATGGACGGCCAGTCAAGATGAGGTGTAGAAAATGCACTGCAGCTGTTGCTCTTATTTAAAGTACTGTAATTTGGAGCAAATGAGTAGGAGGGAGCTCCCTGTTTGCCCCCCCCAGGACAGTTTGACAGTATAACTGGCTGCTGATGGACACATTAGATGCTGCTGCAGTCAGACCTTTGGCCTTTTGCACTCAAGATTCCCTGCCAGCTCAGAAAATTCACACCAGGCTTCTGGCCCCCCCTGGCACAGTGCTGGGTTTTTTATTTATTTATTTATTTGTAGGATGAATGCACAGGACTGTCAGAAGTCCCATTAGTGTATGCTGAGTGTGTCAGTGCACGCTCAGTGTTCAGTTTGAGCAGTTAGGCCCAGGAGCAATGTATTCATCGGGGCATTTAAATATTCCAGTGGTTGCCAAATGGCACCAAACAGAAGCAATGCCCGCTGAGTTTGATGGCAGAGCAGCAGAGAGTTTTTTAGATCACAGACAGATTCATATCGTGCAGTTTAAGCGAAGCAATTTGTCACAATATGCTTCACTTTTAACAAACCAGCTGATGTTTTTGCTTGGCATAATGAACATCCCTGTTTTATCAGGTTCAGAAACCATCATCTGCTTCTGTTGCATCTATTTGATCTAAAAAAGGGGGAAACATCACTATTCCATCCTGTGTTCTTCAAAAAACAGTTCTGATTAGCGATTCAACGTGTTCTAGAAAAAGAGAGACGGTGAGAGGCGCTGACATACTTTATGAACTCACTGATCTCCAAGGATGAGCCACAAGGTCATTTCAGATGAATTGGGTAGACGCGGAGCTGCACAGATGATTTAATTACATTGTCTGTGTGTTTATGGATTTAGTCTTTGGATCTGATAATTAGCGTGTGTCCTTAACAAGGTTGAGCACCTGCAATAGGATTTGATGTTTGATCTTGGAATCCGCTTGTATTTAGAAATCATACCGTTTCTGGGAAATATTTAAATATTAAGTAGGGGTGGGACTCGATTAAAAAATAATCTAATTAGTTAGAGGCTTTGTAATTAATTTATCTTGATTAATCACATTTTAATCATTCAAGAAAATTTAATTTAACAAAAAGGATTTTTTTAAATTAAAAATATTGAGACAGAGAATCAAACAATAGACATGGACATTAAGAAGAATCTTGTGTCTGTTCTGGTCTTGTTGGACCTCAGTGCTGCTTTTGACACAGTCGATCACAATATTCTCTTAGAAAGGCTTGAACATGTTGTAGGGATCAAAGGAACAGCGCTAGGCTGGTTTAAATCTTATTTATCTGACAGATTTCAGTTTGTTCATGTACATGAGAACTCTTCTTCATACTCTAGAGTTACTTGTGGAGTACCACAGGGTTCAGTACTTGGACCAATTCTTTTCACTATATATATGCTTCCAATTGGTAAAATCATTAGACAACATGGGATAAACTTCCACTGTTATGCTGATGATACTCAGTTATATTTATCCATAAACCCTGATGAACCTAATCAGTTAGGTAGACTACAGGCTTGTCTTGAAGACATAAAAATCTGGATGACTCGAAACTTTCTGCTGTTAAATCCAGACAAGACTGAAGTTATCATCTTTGGTCCAGAACCTCAGAAAAGGAAACTGCTTAGTCAATCACCTAATCTAAACAGTATTAAATTAGCCTCCGAGAACAAAGTAAAGAACCTCGGTGTTATCTTTGACCAGGACATGTCATTCAAATCCCACGTTAAACAGGTTTGTAGGATTTCCTTTTTCCACCTTCGGAATATTGCTAAGATTAGAAGCATCCTTTCTAGGAGTGATGCTGAAAAACTGGTTCATGCATTTATTACCTCAAGGTTGGATTACTGCAATTCATTACTATCAGGAGGTCCACAGAATGTAGTCAAAAGTCTTCAGCTGGTCCAAAATGCTGCAGC